>PVKA01009800.1:0-66895 GCA_004027165.1 Ctenomys sociabilis
CTTAGTTGTTTCCAAGATTTTGCTATCACACATTGTGCTGCTATAAACATAGGTATACATATATCTCTATGATACAGTGTATCCAAATCCTTTGGGAAAATTCCCAGTAGGGGGATAGCTGGCTTGAATGGGATTTCTAGTCCTATTCTTTTGAGGAGTCTCCATACTGACCTCCACAATGGTTGTACCAGTCTACATTACCATCAGCAGTGGAGAAGCGTTCCCTTTTCCCCAAAACCTCTCCAACATTTGTTGTTGGTTGATTTCCTTATGATAGCCATTCTTTCTGGAGTGAGATGGTATCTCAGTGTTGTTTTTATTTGCATTTCACGAATGGCTAGCGATGTGGAGCATTTTTTAATATATTTGTTCACTTCTTTAATTTGTCCTCTGAGAAGTGTGTATTCATCTCAGATGCCCATTTCTGAATTGGGTCGGGAAACAATACCTTTTACGATAGCACCACGGAAAATGAAGTACTTTGGCATTCACTTAACCAAGGAAGTCAAAGATCTTTTCATGGAAAATTACAACACCCTAAGAAAAGAGATTATAGAGGATTTCAGAAAATGGAAAGATATTCCACGCTCCTGGATAGGAAGAACCAATATCATGAAGATGGCCATACTCCCAAAAATTGCTGTACAGATTTAATGCAATCCCTATCAAACTGCCACCAACATACCTCCCAGACATAGAGAAATCATTCCTAAAATTTATTTGGAACCACAAATGACCTAGAATAGCAAAAGCAATGTTGGCCAATAAAGACAAGGCAGGAGGCATCACAATTCCTGACTTGAAATTATACTACAAAGCCACTGTGATAAAATCAACATGGTATTGGCAACAAAATAGACTTCAGGATCAGTGGAATAGATTAGAAGATGCAGAGCCATTTACAATCACACTCAGCCATCTGATCTTAGACAAAGGCGCTAAATGAGCTCACTGGAAGAAAGATAGCCTCTTTAACAAATGGTGCTGGAAAACATGGCTTTCTACATGCCAAAAACTAAAGCATGACCCAGCTCTATCACCATGCACTAAGTTAAAGTCAAAATGGATTAAAGATCTAAACATTAAAATAGAAACACTCAATCTCCTGGAAGAGAAAGTAGGAGGAACTCTTGAAGACATAGGGGTAGGTAAAGAGTTCATGAACAAACATATATTTGCACGAGAAGCACTTGAAAGAATCAACAGCTGGGATCAACTCTTCTTAAAGCGTTTCTGCACATGAAAAGAAATTGTCAACAGAGTGAAAAGACAACCCACAAATTCTGAAAACAGCCTAAATAATAAGCAATCAGACAAAGGTCTGCTGTCTAGAATATATAAAGAACTAAGATATAACAGAGCCCTCAAATTTAAAGACCCAATTCAGAAATGGGCATCTGAGATGAATACACACTTCTCAGAGGATGAAATTAAAGAAGTGATTAAATATATGAAAGAATGCTCCACATTGCTAGCCATCCATGAAATGCAAATAAAAACAACACTGAGATATCATCTCACTCCAGAAAGAATGGCTATCATAAGGAAATCAACCAACAACAAATGTTGGAGAGGTTGTGGGGAAAAGGGAACACTTCTCCACTGCTGATGGTAATGTAGACTGGTACAACCATTGTGGAGGTCAGTGTGGAGACTCCTCAAAAGAGTAGGACTAGAAATCCTATTCAGTTCCCAGAAGAACTCAAAACATTACATCATAGTGATATATGTCTACGTACGTTTATAGAAGCATAATTTGTGATAGCAAAATCTTGGAAACAACCGAGATGTCCATCACATGAGGAGTGGTTGTGGTATTTCTATAGAATGGAGTATTACTCAGCTATTAAGGATAATAAGCTTGAAGCATTTATATGAAAGTGGATGCCATTTGAATATATAGTCATAAGTGAAATAAACCAGACACACATGTGTAAATATCGTATAGTCTCCCTAGTATAACAAGCGAAAAGTAAAAATACAAATGGAAAAGTACAACAACAACTAAAAACAATTGAGTCAGATAAGGCAAAGTGAATGGCATATGCTACAGGATACTAATTAGCTGGGAGAAATAGAAGAGCCACAAGGCCAGCCAACATTTTGGCCCTAGCCTTTCAAGGTCAGTGAAGACTCGGGACATAGGAGAACCTGTAATGCAACATCATGAAACTCAGTTGAGCTCCAAATTTTCTGAACAAGAAGATTGTGGAGCCACAGAGGAAAGAGATTGAAGTTCTATAGTGTGCCTGGGGAGAGTCACATGAAGAGAAAACTTTTTCTCAGGCTCTCACAGAGAGCAATCTGGTCAAGCATTGGCCGTGACTCATCCACATGGATGACACAGACAAAGGATCTACAGAATAAGGTACAGGAACACAAGATAAACCCTGAGGGGACTTCACTGACCTCACAAGAAACAAAAAGTATTTGTGTTGGTATATAGGACTTGCCCTGTCTAGGTCTTTACCATCTAGCAGAAAAGTATAAAATGAGGTATACACAGCTGGGCCATAATAATAAGTTGAGCTGTAAATGGCTATGGTCGACAACTTCTTCAGATAACTCACTATTGTTGTGGAATGCTGGACTGTGTTGGATTGTGTCATCGAGTTCAGGCACCTAAATGAGTTGAATGACAATGTAGTGCCCATTTCTGACAGGTGTAGACAAAGGAAGGGCTATGGAAAGGAAGAATCATGATGTGTGTGTATGGACAGTACAGTTGGGATAGATAACACAGTGATTCTACATAATTCTATGAGAGGCAAGATTTGCCCTAATGGTGGTTGGACAGGAAAGATTATGTTGGCTTCTAGTACTATGCACAACCACTAGGAAAATAACAAGTTAGAAAGTATTAATTATTGAATCTTTGATGTAATTCAGGTATAAAAAATAAGATACGTAAACAGCTACACTCTCTTAATTTACTGCTAAGAGACATATGCTATAATAACGTCTGTAAATATAATATCATGTATGCACCTTCTACAATACCAAAACATTATGAAAACAGTTTTAAAAAATAAAACATTATAAAACAATAAGCATCATCACCGCACAGCAAGACAAGGCACAGAAAGTTGCTAGCACTTGGTGGAGCAGCCCATCTCCTGAGGTAGGCATTTGCATAACCATCATGATCATTGCTCCTCTTCTGCAGGGCACAGCTTCTGCTCACCTCTCAGAGTTACTATGCATGCTTTGCCTTGTTTTGTGAGCACAAATTTCTTCATTTACATCAACAGGTTCCTTAGCTTTCTCCTATTTCCATCTGGCTTTCATCAAAAAGTGGGACTAGAAGCCGGGCATGGTGGTGCATGCCTGTAATCCCAGCACTCGGGAGGCTGAGGCAGGAGGATTGTTGTGAGTTCGAGACCAGCCTGAGCTACAAAGTGAGCTTAAGGCCAGCCTGAACTGCATAGTGAGACCCTGTCTCAAAAAAGACAAAAAAAAAAAAAAAAAAAAAAAAAGTGGGACTAGAAGAATATTAGAATGCAAGAGGTGTGGGTAACGAGGAATTTCTTTGTCACCTGGTTTAAGCCAGGGTCTGGCAGCAGCTAATTCTGTTCTTTACAGCTCTCCCCAGCCCTTATTCTGTGCTCTTCCATGGAAACTCCCACGGAGGGTTCTGTCTCCCACTTGGCAATGTAGCACATGGCTGAAGCAAGGCAAGAAGTCTGCCATGTCAAGGACCTCTGGGGTGTCAAATTGCTCTCAGTGCAGCAAAGATCCTAGTCAGTGATCATGGCTTTTTTTAACTGGTCAGGGAGGTAGGTGAGTATTGTGGTACAGTATATGAGAGCAGCAACTTTTGCAGGCAGGGCCTGTAAAGGAGGGACAAGGCACACTTGCACCAGGCACAGAGGCTCCCCAGTTCAAAAGTGGCTTACAGCATGACTTGATGTTTGGAGAGCCAGTACCTTTACTGCTGGGAAGGCATATTTCATTTCGAGTCTCAGGGCCTCAGCAGAGATGTTATGTCATATTTAAGCCCTGGGATTTCACAGGCTGTTGGTCAAGCCTGCATTCCAACCATTAGCATTGGGCCAGGGTAAGATTCAGGCTCATGCACTGTTGCTCTGTTGCAGTGAGACCTGCATGCCTAGGCCAGACTTTGTCACATCCTAGTTAGCCAATTAAGGGCACATTTATCTCAACAGACCCAGCTCTGCACATATCAGCAGAGTTTAGGTAAAAATGGAGGCAAGGGTGCCCTGAAGGAGGTGCAGCTCAGTGCTCTTCCCCAATCTTCACGTCTCCATGGTTCTAATTTTTCCCTTCAGGCACCAGCATCTAAGTTCTGATTTACTGCTCCTTCTTATAAGCCTCCAACTTAAAGATGTTTCCCATTTGCTAATTTCTGAGAAGATATAAAATCTCTTCTTTCTTAATTCTTCTGTCACCTATGTAGTCATTTTCCTATATTTAATTGCCATTATTGAAACAACTAGAATGTTGTTATTTTTTTCCTGACTGGTCTATGAAATTAAGAGTAAGAAAAGTGGTCTATAGTATTATCTGAAAGAAAAACTTTTAATGTTTCCCCACCAAAATAATCAGGGTAAGGAAGTTTCTGCCGCTTATTAGTGTTTCCTATTTTCTAAAACTGTGGTTAAATACACATAACACAAAACTTACCTTTGTTATCTTTTTTAAGTTTTTAATTTAGTGTTTCTAAGTGTATTCATAATTTTGTGCAATCATTACCGTCCTCCATCTCCAGAACTCTTTTCTTCTTGCCAACTGAAGCTCTATACCTATTAT
Source organism: Ctenomys sociabilis (assembly GCA_004027165.1). Taxonomy (NCBI): domain Eukaryota; kingdom Metazoa; phylum Chordata; class Mammalia; order Rodentia; family Ctenomyidae; genus Ctenomys; species Ctenomys sociabilis. Next base: position 4,771 of record PVKA01009800.1, read on the forward strand.
TGCTAACTCCATAATTTTCCCCTCTCCACCTGTGTAACCATTATTTTACTTTCTGATTATGATTTTGACTAAAGTACTTTTGAAAATTTTTATGTATTTTTCTTTTTATGTCTGGATTATTTCACTTAGTTTCTGTATTAAAGGTTTATCTGTGTGAATTCTGAGATATGCTTGGGTAAATGGATGCACTCTGAGACCACACTCTTAATTGACACAAATCGGACATGTATGTGTAAATACTGCACTGTTTCTTTGATGTGAGAAATCAGGACCAAAATGTATGTATTGTGAAACAGGAAGAAACTGTTCAAATGGGGAAGGGAACAAAGGAAGAGGAAGGGCAAAAGAAAAAGGGGAAAGAAGGACAAATAGAAACAGAACTTCTGTAAGTGGGAAAGGGAGGAGGGATTAAAAGGAAGACAGGGGAGTGGGTAAAATGAAGCATGTTCTATTGTGTACAGGTGCAAACTCTTTATGATAAATGTGATCATTATGTATATCTAAAGTGTACCAATAAAATCTGATTGGCAAAAGAAAATAATTTTAGGAAGATTTATCCGTGTGATAGCATGTGTCAGAATTCTCCTCCTTGTTGAGACTGAACAATATTCCACCGTATGCATACAAATCTTATTCATTTATCGTTCTGTGGACACTTGGTTTGTTTCCATATTTTAGATCTTATGAGTAATGCTGCTATGAATGTTAGTCCGCAAAGATCTCTTTGAGACATTGTTTTTATTTATTTTATTTTTTTTTTTTTTTTTTGCTATATACAGGAAGTGGAGCCCCTGGACACTCAACGCCATCACACATTCTGAGGGTGAATTTACATCTCAGAACTTTCCACACAGGCGATGAAAAGTGGGACCACTTACCTATCAGTCCTACCTAAGTATCAGTTAACATTTGGTACCCCAAAATTAACTCTCTCACGCTGTCTTGTCACACAGGAATGAGGGTCAGGAGGTTCCCCGAATCATCTCAAGTTGAGAGAGGGTCCACATCTCAGGAAATAACTGAGATAGAGTATCCGTAGCTACGGGGAAGTGCTGCTAGGTCGTAACTATGCAGCTATCATGAAAACAGATGTATGTTGGGACCCTGAATTACGAATGGAGTAAAACGTAAAACCAGGAGAACTGGAGGTAGTGCACTAAAGGCATCTGGTAACAATCTGAATCAACGGTGCGTAGACCTGTGTGTCATGTGTTCACCTCTGCTATGTATTTCTAATTGACTATGTTGTGTTCACAATTTTGCCTTTTTTGTTATGTTTTTTCTTTTTTTTTTTTCTTATTCTTAATGAATAGTGACCAGGCTATGTATGTGTGAAATTAATTTGGAATGATGCCATATTTTATAATTCTCAGAAATAGATGTAAATTTTAAATAGTTCTTAAATAGATAGAATCCAGGTAAATTATTATGACTCGAACTCTTCTTTAGTTTTAATTATGGCGTCAACTCTGCTAATCATTAAGTAACTATTTGGGTTTTTATTTCTTCTTTGGTATATTTTGGTTAAATTGCTTTTTCAATAAAATTTTTCTCTTCTAGTTTCAAAGTTTTTGACCTAAAGCTTGAAAAGTCAGCAGTCTTGTCCCATTTATCATTTCTGATACTGTCGTTTGGGCTTTCTTCTTTCAGAATCTGTTTTGGCAAGGTCAGTCATGAAGGAAAGAAGTGAATTATGGATTTTAAAATCTCTTTTGTACTTACTTTCTATTCCAGCTTTTACCATTAAGAGTATCCCCACTTCTCAACTGTTTTGGTCTTCTGTTCTTGTTTGCTTGTTCATTTTGTTTTGCTTTGTTTCTTACTGATGATTGAGCCCAGGGCCTTACCACTGAGTGACTTCTCTCACCCTTTCCTCATCTTTCGCTTGGAGAACAAACCCTACTAAGTCACTATATTGCTGAGGCTAGGTTCAGACTCTCAGTTCACCTGCCTTCACCTCTCAGAGAGCTATGATTACATGCATGTCCCATTGCACTTGGCTTGTTTTTTATTTTAACTTTCAAGTACATGAAAATTAAGAAAGTACATGTGTTAGTTATAAACTTCAGTACAAGACAAAGTCCCCCAGTTGTACACTCCACATTGCTCTGCCTTTCCTGTTCCCTCTTTTCTTGCCTTCTTTTGAAGTTTTTTCTCCTTTATTCCTTCGATGAGTTTATACTATTTTCTATTTTTATCAATCGCCTAAAAGTTGCAATGTTTTCCCAGGGCATACATCATCTGTATCTTCTTCATCCCTTTGAACACTTTGCATTGAACCTTTTTCAACTTTTATGTTATTCTTTTTGTGTGCTTTGGGATTCTATATTTTAAGCCATCCTAAAATATTACTTCTATACAATCAACATTAACATGTTTACCAAAATGTTTACCACTTTTTGTTCTTAATTACCTCTCACATGTAGTAATATGTCTATTTGACCTAAATGCAAATCACCTAGCAGATTAATAAGTCTCTGAGCATGCCTGTGGACAACTTAACACAAGGCCAGCACACTGATGTAGAAAGACTCCCCCAAGATGTTGGTGAAATCAACCAAGAGGCTTGTGGCCTAGAAGAAACAAAAAGAGAAAGAAGTAGCAAGTGTGCTCTTTTCTGGAAGAGCAACAGTACTTTCTGTTCCTGCAGGACATCAGTCTCCACTTTCCTTAGCCTTCCAAAACAGGCTCTTTAGCTTTGCAGCCGACTCATAAGTAATGGGCTACCAGGCCTTCCATGGCTTCTGGATCCTTCAGGCTCTGGCACACAGCCTGCCATTTTGGATCCTTCCATTCCTGATCCCAAAGGCAGCCATTTTAACTCTTCCAGCCTGATCCTGTACGACGACCTAATAAGTCTCTTTGTGCAATTACAACTCTCACTAGTAAATGCATCCATTTTTCAGTAGATGCTCATTTCTATTTCATCTGATTTTTCAGAAGTTCTCTTAATGCTTACTGGTAATGAACCACATAGCTTTGTGTTTGCCTCAAACTATATTAATTCACCCTCAATCTTGAAAGATATATGTTACAATGTGTAAGATTTTGGTTTTACAGACATGTTTTTCCACTTACTGAGGATCATATTTCATTGAATTCTGTCTTCCATTGTTGTCACTGGGAAGATAACCTACTAATGGCTACCAATTAAAAATGGCATTTTATGATAGCTTTTTAAGATGTTCTCTTTATCTTTAGTGCTCTATGGATTTCTTGCATATTCATGCCTACATTTCTTTTCATTTCTCCCTCAATGGATTTTTTGGGTTATCAGTACTTTTGGAGTGGACTCTTTCATCAATTGTAGAAACTATTAACTTCATACCTTTAAATGTCAGCTCTCCTTCACTCCTCCTCTCCTCTCCTCTCCTCTCCTCTCCTCTCCTCTCCTCTCCTCTCCTCTCCTCTCTTCTTGGAGCTCCAGTCACAAGTATGTTAGACCTTTATGACACACAATAGCTTCTGTTATTCTCATGTGAACCTCCCATCTTTTTGTCTCACTGTGTTACATTCCAGATTTCTTTTGACTTGTCTGATTTTATAAATACTCTCTACTCATCTGGGTCTCTTCCGTTTGTAAGTCCAATCACCGAGCTGTCACTTTTTCATCAAGCTTTTGAGCTCTAATTTATCACCCATTGAATTTTTAATTTAGGTTGTGATTTTTTATTTCCTGAAGCTCTATCTAGTTTATATGCAAACTTCTTTATCACTTTTTATACTTTCTTAGCTCATCCTTAGATTTTAAAATTTGTCTTTTAATTATTTTATTGATTTTTTGATTGGTGTCTAATAACACCAATATATTTAACATCTTTTTAAGCTATTGCTCTTGTACCATGTGCTGTCTGGCCTTCCCCACAAAATTCCAGAAGTTTTGGAATATTTTGTGAGTTCTGCTCAATTCCCAACTGCCAGCATCTCCTTTCTGTATTCTGTACCTGACTGCCTTTTTTTCATAATCATGGCAAGCTACCCATATGTGGTTGCCTAGAAATGCTGTGAAAATCATAGTAACTACCACACTGAAGAAACCTACAATTAACAGTAAACCAGAATCAGCATAAAAAGATAAGTAAGTTCCTCATCTCCCCAGTGGGGTTCAGAGATATGTTCCACTCCACTAACTGGTATTCCCTCATGGGTTTATCAAGCTCCAATTGCCTACTTTCAGCTTCATTAGCTGCTCTACCCAACTCATATCTTCTTCCTTTCCCAAATAAGCTATGTAACTTCAAATACTTGCCTGAGACTCTGCTACCGTGAGACCCAAAATTAAGGTGGCTCTTTATTTCTTTCCATGCTTAGTTTCTTTCCTCCTTTCACTCTCTGAGTCTGTCACTTAACTTGGGAATTACTTTGTACAAATTCTTCTCAGAGCTTATGATAACAGTGCATGCATCTGAATGCTTGGATTTATTCTGCCAATCTCATTTGATGGACCAGTACAGTGATGAAACTTTAAAGGAACAATTCTCTGGAGGCCCAGCCAACCTATTGTTCAACCTTCTCAGGGACTTTTAGCTTCCAACTTTGCTTAGCACAGAGACAAATTTCTATCCATCTCCTGAGAGTATAGCAGATCTAATTTTGGATTTTCCTTACTCTAAAAAACAGCTCTTTGAGTCTTAGCTTTATGACAAGAAGGTCTTACAATAGATGCCCCACTTTATCTTGGTATTTCTGCAGTATATTTTAAGATTTTTAAAATTTTTGTCTAACTTTTTTATTTGTTCTAAGCCAGTGTGGTGAAATACACTTATAATCTCAGTTGGGAAGATAAAACAGGAAGATCTCAAATTCAAGCTTAGCCTGGAAAAAATAGTAAATAGCAAGACCCTAGCTCAAAAAAATTCTAAAGTGAGAATGCAGGTAAGTGCAAAGGTCCTGGCATAAACCTGCATTACTGAAAAAAAGGAAAAGTACACATGAATATGGTGCAGGAAGATTGTATAATAAATCTGGGGCTGTGCCCTGACAAAATAACAGTCAGGAAAGACTTCTGTGTTATCAAGAATTGCATTTGGAGGTCAGGGAGATAATTCAAAAGCACAAGCACCTGCCTGGCAAATGCAAGATCTTAAGTTCAATTCCTAGTTTAAAAAAAAAAAAAAAAAAAAAAAAAAAAAAAAAAAAACTCAATTATTGCATTTGTTATCTTCTGAGAAAAACATATTATGGTTTGACTATTTTTAAGGAATTAAAATTATAAGGGAGAAATTTGATGATCTCAAATTATCTATTTAGGAGAAAGAAAAGACTTTGAACAAGAGCATTTGTAGACATATTAATTTGTAATCGATAACTGAAATTCTTTTAAGCAATATCTATGCCAAATACTTTTAAACAACAGAGGCATGCTCCAAACTGCAGCTTCTACTGTACATAGAATATCCATCCTTCCCTTGCATATGTTATTTTAGATAAAGTATGGCTGCCTGGGATTACTTGCCAGCCCAGCCTAAGAAACTGACTCAACTGGAGAACTCAATGAGCCTCTTCCACATGGAACACTAAAATGTACTATACTCTGTGGTCAGGACGTGTTTCTCAGGTAAGTGTCTAACATTTATGGGTCCATTTTTTGGTGATTATTCTTGATGTTTTCTGACTGTGCTCCTCATTTTCAGTACTCAAAGCAGCAGCTCTGACTCACTAAATCATGCCTGAGCCTCTCATAACTCACTGTAGCAGGGCACTGTCCGAACTAGAACCATTTGTGCTTCTCCCATCTGCAAAGCAAGGTCTGGGTAGTAGAAAAATTTAGTATTTAAGCCAAATTAGAGCAATTAAATTTTTATGAAAGTCACCTTGAATTTTTCAAACTTCAAATACACCTATTTCTCCTCACTTTGGTAGAGATTCATTTTGAAGGGATTCATTTAAAAATAAGGAAACAGTAAAAACATCACAACTTTGTATACTCTCATATGAAGTCAATAGGATTAAAATGTAATTTGCCTAGAGCAAGACTCAATTTCTAAGTGTGCATATTCCGTTTAGAAAATTCTCACATTATGCTGGACATCTCAACAGAACAAATATAAGCAACAACACTACATGGTCAGTGATCTAAACTACAAGCCAAAAAGTAAAAAAACTCTTTTCTCTGTTCAGATCACATTTAGTCATATTAACTTCAATTAGAGATTGATGGTTTTGATAGTTAAGATGATGATGTTCATTTTTTCAAATTCTTCATCAGTGCCATATTTGTGTAGCAACAGACAATAATTCATCGAAGCGCACCAGCACATGCTATTGAAAACAATGTAAATATCCATGCCAATTATAAAAACTATATCCATTATAAAACTTCTTTGTATGATTCACTAAACTCTTCAAAGCTATTATTGAGCAACATCTTAAGGATATGTTTCATAGAAGTTTTGGTGAAAGGGAAAGAAAACGTGTGTGTGTGTGTGTGTGTGTGTGTGTGTGTGTGTGTGTGTGTGTTGGCACTGCTTACATTAGTTCTACTTGACCTCACTTAAAAGAAATGGTCTATAAATCAATCACACAAGAACAAAGAGAAATGCAAGTGACAGGCAGCTCTTTGTTTTCACATTAGAAAAACAAGATGAATAGCCAAAATAAACCTCCTGTAATCACTTGTAATTGCAGTGTTAACACTGAGTGACACTTCTGTAAAGCAAAACAGTATTTTGTGATGTTCTAGGAACACTTTCATGTCTCTGGCTATCTACACAAAGCACAGAGATCAATAAGTCAGACTTGAAAGCAAAAATTTTAAACCATCTTCCAACCTCACCTTTAATCTTTTCTTGTGGGTTTCACTTCTCCCTACTTTACCTCCAATTTCTCTTGAAACAGATGAGAAAGATATAGAAAGAGACTGAAGGTCCTGACAGAGTTCAGAGCTAGGTTGGAACAGGGCCTGAAAAAAACATGAAATTCCCCAACATAAAATGAATTACTGATCATGTTAACCATTTCAGCTGCTGCATTCAAGTATCTATTGTCACAGGTCTATGTACTACTGTACCTGCATATCTCGCTTGGATAGTAGGCTTGTTTTGTGGCTCAAAATCACTGATCTGTAGCCATTATCTCTTCCTTGCCTAGGGAATTGTGTAGTCAGGAATACCTTCAAGTACCTTGGCTCCAGCATAAAGAGGTCTAGGGCCAGGGACTCTTCTATATCATCTTTTCTGCACCTGGTCAATGAGTCAGCCTTTCAAGATTCTTACTTAAAAATACAAAATAGAAAAATACCTTTACCCTGAGGTGCTCCTTAAGTCTTTACCAAACACATTCTAAGTTTTTAATTTCCTTGTTAAAGCAATAATACTGTGCTCCATTCATTTCCCAAGTTGATGATGCGCCAATCTCTACCAGTGGGGACTCCAGAGGCTCTGTGGCAATGCTGTCACTAGATGAGACAGAACACAGCTGAGGAAATCCCACATCCCCCCACCCAACATCCATGGTGGGCAGCGCTGTGCTTTAGACATAAAGTGGTTTATATGTAAACACTTTGTGTGTGGGGAAGGTGACTAGGCCTTGGCGTGCCATGTTCACCCAAAGATTCATTCATGAATGAGTTCAGCAGTTGACTGTGCTGTGTGAGGGTGGGCCTGGCTAGAGATGACCACAGGGGGCTTGAGCTGCAAGGTGGGATTCTTTTCCCTGCCTTGCCCTTTCATTATGTTTCCTGGATGCACATGGTGAAGGCCTTTCCTCTGCTTTGTTTCTCTGCTATTTGCTTTTATCTTGGAAGCAGAAAACCCATAGACTGAACTCACAGAAATCCCAAATAAACTGCTTCTCCTCTAAATTCTGGGTATTGGGTGTTCTGGTCCAGTGGCTAAGACAAGCAGTGACACTTGATTACCTCATGAAAATATTCTGCCCTGGAGCTTGATTGTTTGTTTAAATTAAATGCAGTAAATAAAGCTGGCTCTGAGATATGGATCTAGCACACTACTGCCTATGTAGGAAAAAGCTCCAAGATGGTCCCTTGCTTGGTTCCTCTTCAAGAAGGAATAGATATATTTAGGTATATACAGAGGATGGCTCTGGTAATTGTACTGCTGATTTCTTCTGGTCTACTGAATGGAACAGTTAATGCTTAAATCATTTTTCTCCCCCTTCTTAATTTCTTCTAGCTTTATTTTTTTACCAATTTTACATGTTTATATCTGGTAATCTAAATGACTAATTTGAAGACAACATATAATGCAATGGACATTGTCAAATTCGTACTATTTTTAGTGAAATTTTGTATCATTTCTAATGTTTTTTATTGTTTTGTATTCTCTTTAAAAAATAAAATTAGAAAAGAAGGAATGGAGTCTAGAGGTACAAGTGGGGGGGTATCCTTTGAGGTTTGTTTCTAAGGGAATAAGGCTAGTCCCAAGCTGTCACTGAAAATAATAATACTGTTTAATAAAATAATAATTTGCCTAAGTATTTAGAGCATAAACTCAAAAGAATATCTGTAAGGTGGCTCTCTTATCTGTGAGAAGCCCAAGGGACCACTGTTGAGCTGTCAGCATGAGGACTCACCTCCCAAGAGGTACAGCCAAGTATTTGTTCTACAAAAGACTTACTCAGATAACCACTGACAATGAGCCAATGTCCTTCCCCTTTGGTTCCCCCAAGGGGCCTAGGAAGTCATCATTAACTCTCCTGAAGCATTTGGGTTACATACATGGTTGCATCCATTTGATAGCATTGCAAATCTGCCTTAAATTGCCCAAGAAACTTATACCTTTACTCTTGAAGCTCATTAGGCTAAAGCCCTCCCTAAATTTAGTGACTGATTTGTGAATTTCTTAATCCAGGTGATGAAGGCTTAATGGAATATAAAAGATCTCAAAGGTGTTCTCACTCACCCACCCAAGCCCCCCAAAAAAGTTCCATTTCTTGATGTCAGACCTATGAAACCGGGCCACAATTCCTACAATTCTTACAAGAACGAAGGTAAAGAAGCTTCAGCAACAGCCAGGCTGGGGGTGGCATGCTCTGGCTGGCCACACTCAGCCCGGCCACACTCAGCCCAGCTGAGGCCCTATGCTCCCAGAAAAGAGGGCAACTTGTAGTCTCTAGGTTTATGAAAAACACCAAAGAGAATTTAACACTCACAGACACAACTGCCTGAGGGACTAGGCATAAATGGGGCAAGACTGAAGACTAAATAGACCTTCAGTCCCTAAGAGGGCACTGCTATTCCCTGTAGAGGTGGCTCCAGTGCTGATGGTATTGGTGCCTTTTCCTGCTTCATGGCAATGAGTAGGAAGCAGAGGACAAGCCAAGGAAGGTGCTGGGCAGGCTATTGGTGAGGTTCAAGCTCAGCCACCCCTGTGACTCACAACAAGGCCTGGGTCTTGGCAAAATTTTCAAGTGAGAAAAAAATCCTAAGTGAGAAACTAAGGTAGGACCTCATGGAATAAAATACCTAGCTGCTTCTCCTAAAAGTAACAGTTCTTCAGTCTAACATGGGAGGACGATTGCTGGGTTTCTGGTTAGTTTCCTGTATTTGGCAAGTCAATAGACCGAGCTTGTTTATAATTTGCAGGCATACAGCATCTTTATTAAGCAACCAATCATTCTTTATAGGCTTGCATTCCACAGATCTCTCAGTCAGCATAATTAGTTGGACACCTGTTATGTTCATAAAGCTATGTTCTAGGTGTTTCAGGATAAACCACAGGAAATAAAACTACAGATGAATTTGTCCTGTTGTCCACTAGGCCCCAGAAGCTGTAACACAACTGAAAGGACAAGGGAAAGCAGCCAGAGAAACATAGCTTCTTTGCTGCACTCTGACCCTCTTTGTAAGAGTCACATTCTGGGCTCTTCCAGAGCAGCCAGGCAGCACCAGCGTGGGCCTGAGGAGCTTCACCTGACCCTCAGCTGCCAAGGGTCAGGGAACCCCTGACTCTCTTCAGGGTTCTGAAGGCCCCAAAGCAAAAGCAATTTTCCTTACAGAAGAAACAGGGTGGATGTTTTCTACCAAATGACTTGTACTTTTCCTTGTAGACAAGAAAGCAATACTGCCTATGCTCAAAGAGTTTTCTTATATGGAATCACTTTCTAGTTTTACCTATACCCCACTACACCCATTCTTCTGAAGAACTCAGGACAAAGAGGTAAACCTGCCTGGTTGTCAGACAAGGATGCTGGGGAAGGGCCACTCTTCTCTGGTGTCTTAAAAGCAGTAACTGGTCAGTCTTGCCTAACTTTTTCTTCCTCTAAAATGAAAGGATCCCCCAGAATTTTCATTCTACTCATGTAATTAATTTGGGTAAATGTTCTATTAGTCAATTTTTCATTGATATGATAAAATATGTAAGTCAGATTAACTTAGGAAGGAAAAAGTTTTATTTAGCTCGCAGTCAGAAGTTCAAAGTTCAGCATAGAGCATCCAATCTGTGGACAAAGGCTTCATCAGACAGACCTTGGGGGAACACCTACGCCACAGCAAATCATAGCTTCTTAATTCTGTTCAGGTGTCTGCACACAAATCATGCCCAAACTATACCTACGATCTGGTACCCACAATATCCCAAAAGAAAAGGCTGGAGGAGACAGAGGTATTGATCACTTAATTGTACTGTCAGTCTCACCAATAAGATGTATAAACTTTGACAACTGCAAATAACCTGGAGAAAGTTGAAGCAAAGAACAGGAATCAAGTATAGGAGACAAATGCCATCCTCGAGGTTGCCTGGTTCTTTTAGATATATGTTTTCTTCAGTCCCCTTGAATCTCCTGCTCTTACCCAGCAGGAGAGCCATTAGCATTATGTATATGGTTCTTGAAAGACTTCTTTTTTGCCTTAGGCAGAGTTACAGTCAGTCTTTGATCTAAGCCTTCACATCAGCAATAAGACACAGTGTCAGCTCCAGCAGGTACATCTCCTGTGAAAGGCCTGTAGCAGCTCTGAAACAAGTGCATATCAGAATGGCTTGCAGGATGTGTTCAAATACAGAGCTCTGGGCTGCAAGTCCACAGTTGCTGAAGGAGTAGACTGAGGTTGGCCTGAGAATGTGCATTTCTAGTACTTCTCAGGTGATACTGGTGCTGTTTCCCTAAGTATGTTCCAGGCACTACTCCGAGAATACCTACTAGTGTCGGTTCCACGGTTTTCTGGCTGATAATGTGTCTAGTGAACACGCCGATCATGTTAGGGAGCCCCCCCAAATGCAGATGCTTCGAAGGTGCAGTTGTTCCCTTGAGAAAACCTCACACCTTTGGCTACCATTTTCTTAGGACAATTTCCACTTCTGCCTGATTCCGTGTCCACTTGCTTTGGTGATGCTGTAGAATTTTCAGATGCTCACCCTTTTCTTATACCTTTTCATCTGTTCAATCCAGTGACTCTAAAAAGTCTTGACATAGAGTTTTAGTGCTGCTTCCAATCAGCTTAATGAAATACAAACCAGAAGGCTACAGGAGCAAACATACTCTAGTTGCCCCAGGTACCCCTGACATCTGCAAGGTCAAGTTGTGCTGCCCAGTTGCGCTGCCTCAATTCCAGTCACCTGCGTGCTGCCTGCATACCTTAGGGGCTGTACACAGACAGGTATTCAAAGGCTTCTCATGAAAACACTGAGTCTAAATGGCCTCCAATAGCCCATCCTAACAGACATGGCGTGTTACATTAATTTTTTCACTTTAAAGAGAAAAAAAGATAAAAAATAACAAATGAGACAGAGTCTCAAAACAGGTTAGTAGGTCAGTTAAAATAATTGATACATTGCATATTGCTGCTTTTAATCCTTACCTAATTTAGTACATATAGTTATTGGTTAAGAGAATTATTAAGACATTATAGAAATATTTATTTACAAAGGAACTGACATTTATCCAGCTAAATCAGTATTTTATTCTTAGTTTTCAAATGTATGTTTGCTAAGCATAAAATTCAAAGAGGATAGATTTTTTTTTTCCTTTCAGTCCTTTAATTAGTCTAGTTTCTTACACACTTCATCCTTTTTTTTCTTTCTAATGTGGAATAAGATGCAATTTAACTTTGTTCTTCCATAGCTAATATTTTTATGTATATACTTTAATCATTTTTTCTTTACTATAAGTTTTGGACAATTTCATTTTTGTGTATCTTGGTACGATTTTATTTAAATTTCTTGTGCAAAAGGTTCATTTCTCTTGGAAATGTGATATTATAAGTTGAACTAAATTCAAAATTTTTAAATCTTTAAACTTTTTTTGCCTACTCCCTTCTACTTTTGAAAATTCTAATTATATGAATATAAAAAAAGAAAGGAGCAGTTAATGGCTACAGTTTTTGTTTTACTCTGATTTTTTTCCTCTCTTGAATTTCTTATAACTTCTTAGTTACTGTTTTTTTAAACAAAACTTGTATGTTTATACCTGGTACTCTGAAAAACTAATTTGCACATAGCATCATGTAATACAGCAACCAGTGTTGGATTCCTATTACATTGTTTAGGGAAATCTTGTATCATGTATAATGCTGTTTTCTCCTATTACTATTTTGTATTCTTTAAAAATAATAATATAAAGCACAAAATTTTTTTTAAATAAAGGTACATTTGCAATAGTCTTCTTTTTTTTTGCGATAGTCTTCTGCTGGCAAAGAGAAATACATATATGAGGTGATGGGTATGCTAATTAGCTTACTGTAATGGCTCTGCAAAGAATATAAATATCAAAATACCTCACTGTGTTCCATAAATATATAAGGAATACTCAAAATATACAAGGAGTATTTAAATTTAGAAAGATTTGTTACAGTAAATAACAAATTTCCATTATTTCCCTTCAAAAATCCTCTCTCACCTGAAATACACATACCCCATTATTCTTTGAGCTTTCTGAAGCAGTTCTGGCAGTCCTCTTCCATGCCCTTACACGAAGGTAAGTAGTGTGGTCAAAGATACAGTGACGGCACACATTTATAAGAGCAACATGAAACCTATTCTTATAAATATATATTCTCTCCAATGTCTCACCTAATCTCTTTAAAATAAATTTAAAAAGTAAAGAGGAGAAGGACGCAATTAAGGTTTAATGAAAGGAAAAGCTACGGCTGAATTGTGTGATCAATCTTGCATGCCTGTATCTGGTAATCTGAGCAACAAATTAAATGATGACAATACATAACATAGCAACCATTGTGAATTTTTCAGTCTTGTTTTGAAATTCTGTACCATCTTGCTGTTCTATGATGTTTTGTTTTTGTCTTTGTTCCTCTTATTTGTTTTTCTTCTTTTCATCTTTTTTATTAATTTTATTGAGAAACAAATAGCAATGAGACAGCTTCAAAATGAATTAGTAGGATAGTTTCAATAATTAATACATTGTATATTGTTCTCTTCATAGTGGTTATTCATAGAACAAGATGTAGACATGATATCCTGTTCAAACACTATTAATACAAATCTTTCTTCTCACTGAATTAAGAGAAAGTAGATGTATACCTATCCTAACTATTTTGTATATACAGATACAAAATTGTCCTTCATGTGTTTGTCCTTTTTCTGTTTAGTTTTGTCAGAGATATTCCCTTGCCATTTAAATATTGTAGGTCTGTGAATTTAGAAAAATAATCCAATATAGTCCAGTAGTCCATAATAGTAGTAGGTTATCTGTATGACTGGCAATGTCAGAAGTTGTTGACTTGAGCCTTTTACAGCTCAGCATATTAATATGGCTTTAGTTTTATACTTTTCTGCTGGATGGTTAAGACTGAGATAAAGTAAGACATATATAACAAAGAAAAAATGTAACTTATGTATCTGACAAAGTCAGTCAAATCCCCTCAGGATTTACGCTGAAATCCTGTACTGCAGTTTCTAGATCCTTTGTCAGTGTCAGCCATGTGGATGAGTCACAGCCATTGCTTGACCAGCCTGACAGAATGTCTTCTCTCCATGTGACTCTCCTTAGGCACACTCTACATCATCGATGACTTTCCTCTGTGGCCCCATAATCTCCTTGATCAGAACATTTAAGGCACAACAGAGTTACATGATGTTACAGTACAGGTTTTTCCTATGTCCTGAGTCTTCACTGACCTTGAAAGGCTAAGGCCAAAATGTTGGCTGTCTTTGCAGCCCTTCTTTTTCTCTAATGTTTGGTCTGCAAACTTAAGTCATTAACCTCCCAGAAGAGAAATTTAATATTATTACCCTGCAATATAAGCAGTTGAGCTTAACTTCACTTCTGCCTTCTTTTCTTTTCCTCTTTAAAATTAAAAAAAAAAAAAAAAAAAAAAAAAAACAGCATCACAAACCAGCCAGCCCCACCCCCAGGCATTATGAACCCACAAAAGGCGGGCTCATAATACCACTACAGTGTGTCCTTGTCCACCATACCTATCACCAAGTCAGCTCTGGCCCTTCCCCCAAAGTCAAAATGGCCACCAAAGTCAACATTTTGAATCAGTTCAGGACATCAAAGCAGCCCCAACAGTACAACTACAGCCACCCATGAAAGAAGGATTCCAGGACAGCTTCAGAAAGTAGCAGCAGTGTGATACTAGTTTGTCTGAAGAGAAGGGGAGGGCTTTGAAGGGGATAAAGGGCAATGTGTTTTTTGCTGCATGAATCTTTTTAATATTCACGATAGTTTTTAATATTCATCATATTTTAGATCATAGCTTATATATACTTGTTGATAAAAATTAAAATTAAAAACAATAATCAGATGTGGTGGCACATGCCTGTAATCTCAGCACTCAGGAGGCTAAGACAGAAGGATTGCTACAAGTTTGAGGCCAGCCTGGGCTACACCGTGAGTTCAAGGTCAGTCTGAATGACATAGTGAGATGCTGTCTCTATAAAATTTAAAAAAAAAAATGAACTACAAAAACACAAAACACTACAGTGTGTAATTGCCTGACACAGGAGAAATAAGGCATGGTAGATCTCTTCTCTGTGCTAGGAAATAGGAGTCCCTGCACTGCACCATGACCCTGCATGGGATGACGCCCCTACATTCCTTTCAGCTCCACATTCCATGAATTTTAAAGGGGCTTCTGAATGCATGAAGCACGTGGCAAGGCACACATTGAGCAGCACATGGGGATTCAGACTGGCTCTCGGGGCTGACTGCAGCCTTTCGTTCGCATTAGCTCTCCCAAGGATGAGACTGAGGACCCTCTGCTGACATTCAGGTGCAGAACTTTCCCTTCCACACCCTTCCAGCCCACATGTCCACAGCAGCAGTCTGGGTACTAACATTTGCTAACCTCCAGCACATCCTCCATCCCTTCCTCTCTGCCAGAACCAACCCACCAGACCTTCCTGTGAGTGGTCTGGGTAAGTGCTAATAGACCATGTGATTCCCAACATTCTTTTCATAGAAAAGAATTTCATTTATTTTCCCTTAATTCAGAGGAAGGGTTGATAGTGGTTCCAATACTATGAAACATCCCAGTCAAAAGCAGAATCAAATTTTGTGAGTTCCACAAAATTTTTGAATTTTCTGGTGCCATGTCACCCAGACTCTTCTCAGTGCCCTGAGATGGCTTCCTTGACAGCCTCTTCCTACCACTGGGCCCAGCTTCTGCTGATGCCTCTCCCTGAAACACAGCCTCTGCTGGTCTAGTGACCTCCTTCTCCTCCTCCTCCTCCTCCTAATATCAACCAGAGGCTTTCTATGGTCACTTAGACCTGGCCACATCCTGCTGTGACTCACAGAATCTCCTCTCTGTCATAGCACCTATTCGAACATAAATCCTTCATCTTGCTTCTTTTCTATTCTGGGGCTTCTGAACGCATACCTTATATTGCCCACACCTAACAAGGTGCATGGCACATATAAGTTCAATAAAGTTCTTTTAGGTAAAGTATGTTTGAACAGGAAAGACTTCCCATAAAATATCACATCTTAATATGGATTGCAACAGTGTAAAAAGCACTTTGTTTCACTTCAATCAACAGTTCCCAGCAACAGTAGCTATTCAGTCATCCTGAAGCAATCAAAGAGCTCCGTATTTTATTTCATTTCATTTGTTAAAGAAGCAAAGGTGTCAATGTTCAACACAGCATACTTTTGCCACTTGCTAGAGCTCTCTGGAAACTTTGGCTAATCACTTAATACATAAATAAAGACACAGCTTCTCCCAAGCTCTCACAGAGAGCAAACTGGTCAAGCACTGGCTGTGACTCATCCACATGGATTACACAGACAAAGGATCTACAGAATAAGGTACAGGATTACAAGATAAACCCTGAGAAGACTTCACTGAACTCATCAGAAACAAAAGCTACATCTTTTGGTATATAGGTCTTGCTCTACCTAGGTCTTAACCATCCAGCAGAAAAGTATAAAAATGAGGTATACACCGCTGGGCCATAATAATAAGTTGAGCTGTAAATGGCTATGGTCAACAACTTCTTCAGATAAGTCACTATTGTTGTGGAATGCTGGACTGTGTTGGATTGTATTGTTGAATTCAGGCACCCAAGTTGATTAAATGACAATGGAGGGCCCATCTTTGACAGGACAAAGGAAAGGGTATAGAAAGGAAGAATCATGATGTGTGTGTATGGACAGTACAGATGGGATAGATAACGCCAGGCTTCTACATAATTCTATGAGAGGCAAGATTTGCCCTAATGGTGGTTGGACAGGATATTATGTTGCCTTCTAGTACTATGGACAACCACTAGGAAAATAACAAGGTAGAAAGTATTAATTATTGAATCATTGATATAATTCAGGTATAAAAAATAAGATACATAAACAGCTACACTCTTAATTTACTGATAAGAGACATCTGCTATAATGTCTGTA
Organism: Ctenomys sociabilis; assembly: GCA_004027165.1. NCBI lineage: Eukaryota > Metazoa > Chordata > Mammalia > Rodentia > Ctenomyidae > Ctenomys > Ctenomys sociabilis. The sequence continues at coordinate 21,526 of PVKA01009800.1, forward strand.
AGTATAATATCATGTATGCACCTTCCACAATACCAAAACATTATAAAAACAGTTTGCAGTGTATTAATTTATCGAATCCGTCCTGTTAAGGTGTCTTAAAACTGTCTCATTGATATTTGTACTTCAATAAAATAAAAAATAAAAACATAAAGGCACAGCTTATTATTTGCTCCACAACAGTGTAGTTCAATGTTGACAAATAAACCCCAGTTCCAGATGATCCTGACATTTATACTGCATCTGCAGAACTCAATCCTGAGTTTCCTACACAGATTCTCAACCCCTGCTAGTTCAACATTCATGAAAGTTTTGTTGGAAATTTTATTACCTATTGTACAGCTATGAAAAGCACTCATTGAAATGTTATAAATCAATTTTATTTTTTCAAAGAGTATATCCAGTAATAAATTAAATACAGATCATTGAATTCAACTAAGAATCATGGCATTCTTTAACCTTATCAGATCACAGATAACAGAAGGAGAAGAAGCATCTAATTCAAGCCTCACAGGTGCAAGAGCCTCAAGAAAGCATAAGCCTGAAATGAAATCTTAATAAAATTATTTATATGTGCACAAGATCCCAGTTCATTTAATTATAATTAGTGCAAACTGTATCAATCAATCAGTGTATATGTTTGCAGCAACTTTTTAAAGGAAACATGTTTCTGAGGCATAGCATTAGTAAAACTGAGCTGAAGATTGTCAGTTATTCAAAGAATGAGAAGTACATTTACATAATACAGCACACAGGTAATGTGACTCTACTGTAAGAATGACTACCCAAAGTGACTCATTTATGAGCAGAAGTGGCTGACCCACAGCCAATTCAACTGATTGAAGTCTTTAAACTTCAGTGTCACAAATGAATAAAAAGCCCATACCCAGAAGAATTGCCATATAACAAACACCAGAACTCAGCATCAAAGCTTTAATAGTGGTTGTTACTGCAATAAATAAACAGCATAAATCAAATGAAAAGCATATGCTGTCAAAGCACGCATATCAGTGATTAGGTAAATAATTTGATAGGCCAGAGAACTTGAACTGGGTCATGCAAAAGAGGACCAAAAGGAAACTGAGAGAATTCACTCTGGGCTAAGGCAAGAGGTACTTCACAAAGACCATGTTAAGTTTGCACTCTGACATGACATACCGGTAGAGATGGCTGCAGCACTGGTGAAATATGACACTCATGTGATTGGAATTTCTTTTAAGACAAACGATGCTACTGTATGAGTTAGTTTTTGCTAAACTAAAACCCCTGAATTCAGAATAATTTCAGTTATAGTATATATTTTTATAGTTTATATCTCTTGTTCAGATTAACAGATGTATGTTTGCAAGATTGGACAAATAACTGAACATTTAATTTGCTCTTCTTATTTAGAAAATCTGTACTTTATGTGTCGTTGTATGCTGCTATTTGTTTTTGCTATTTGTGCTTGCTTTTCTTTTGTTTTCACTCTTTAAAATAAAATTAAATTTTAAAAAGAAAGAATAATTTCAGTGTTGGCGCTTTGTGATAAGTATGTGGCTTTTGGGTTGCAGTTGGAGTTCTTGGCTCTGAAAGGCTCCATCATTGGCCTTGAAGGTTAGGCACTGGTGAACTGTGAGTCACGGGTTCAGCACAACAGAAAAAATAAAATGATCAACTACCATAATCAGCCATGAGATTGAGACAAAATCATAGCATAGCAAATGCTATGTTTTGCTGACACGAACCTAGACTCTTTACGGAGCTAGAACTGCTCTGACTTCTTGTTTTCACTAGCACAAATAGTTGATTTATCTAGGATGGTACTTTTAAGAAATAATTGAAGTGGCTTTTTCCTTTCATTTGCTAGAATTTGTGTTCAAGGGCATTAGTTAAGTCCACTGGGATACACAGGTTGACCAGTTAACTAAACATCCTGTTGTCACCCTCCAGCTCACAGCATGGTCAGTTCTACTTCCTGCCTCAGCATTTTCCAAATTGCTACCCAGGCCTTCAGCATCACTCACTCCTTGCTGAAAACGTGGTAGTTAAATGTGTAAGTGAAGTTAAGTACTTAGTGCATACAAATGTTCACTTGAAGACATAGCCCTTGATTCAAGTTGACAATTTTAGATGAGAAAGTAAACATAGTGGATGAATACACATGGAAATAATGTCATCTTGGCAAATGTGAAGAAAGGAGCCTTTTAGAACTCAACGTTGAAGACTTAGGAGCATTCCAGAAATCAGACTGGTGGGGGGAGAATGGTAAAAAAGAAAGAAAGCATTTCAGGCTGAGCAGCTCTGGAGACTATGCTTTTAATTTTAGTGCCTGCCGCCTCCTTCAGAGATCCTATGTTTTTTTGTTTTCTTGCCAATAGTTTTAAAAGCTTGGTTTATATTAACTCTGTTCCTCAGCCTCAGTGAATGCATTGGTGGATATTAACTTAGGGTATAACAAAAAGAGCTGAAAAGCCACTGTGTAGTTCATGAGTCTCTTTCTAGGTGGGTGAATCTCCTGCAGCCAATGAAGCCATATATGAGATATGCAATGTATTGTTTCCCAGGATGGTATGTACTCAAGACGATGAAGAGAAATAGCAGAAATTTAATATATTGGTGACAAAAAATAAGCTTCTGTGCTGCTTAAAAACCTAAGGCAGATTTTATTTGACTGCATGAGGACACAAGTAACTTCATGTATTCCATGCCACAGAGAACATTCTGATGACCCAAAGTACACTGTGAGGTAGAGGGCTTCCTGTTAGCTGCAGAAGCTTGGCCAAAGCAGTGCTTCCCGGTGACAAGGGGCCTCAGACACACTATATCTGTGTGTGTGTCTACTACGTGTTCGTACCTGAAGCAAATCCAGGGCTGTGGCCAAGAAGAGCATGATGAACAAAATCACTTTTCTATGCTTCTCTGACCAAAATCTATAATATTATTAGTGATAATATTAATGATCTTATTTTCTGTGTAAAATATAGAATTCTATGTCCTAGAGAATTGGAAGAGCCAGAAACAGTCAAGAGTCAAAGATATGGAATTTCTCTATAGTTATGAATGCAATTCTTTGTTAAAAAGTCAGAGAGACTGTTGGAAGGGTGAGGAGTCTCCACTGAAGGCCAATGCCAGAGACGGTGGTGAAGACTGAGGTGCTACCACAAGCAAAGTTGGACTTCTTTCATTTCCATTCAGAGTACAAAGCTATCCCTTGATGCCACCCACACCCAGGTAGGTCTTCTTTCCTGTGTTTAATGGCCTCCCTGTCAGTCATCCACACAGACCTGATAGATAGTTAAGCCAAGTTTAACAGTTAACCACAATTAATGACCACACCCCATCATCTCTCTTCCCTACTCTTTCCTTCTGTACTGTTCCCTAGTTCCCTTCTTTTCCTTTCTATGGCTCTATTGAACTGGTCAGCTTTTCCACTGTGGACATAAAATACCTGACATCGGCAGCTTAAACGTAGAGGTTAATTTGGCCTGTGGTTTCCAAGGGTTCAAAGTGCATGCTTAGCTGAATTGAAGGCAGGAACATGATGGCGGAAGGGCAGGAAGGAGCAAAGATTGGTGAAGGCTGTAAAGCAGAGTCCAGAGGAAGAGGACTAGCAAGAGACGCACCTCTAAGGCAGCCCTCCCACGGGCCCCTCTCCAGCAGCACACTCAGCTATCGACATCAGATTACGCCAATGATGATTATGGTGTCCCTGTGGTCCAAGCTAACAAGCCTAAGATTGACAGCAGAGATTGGCTGACACATCTATGCCTCCTTCTTTTCCTTTTCTTCCAACTTTGAAATGCTTATCATTTGAAATACCACATAAATGTCCTGCTCTTTTAGTGGTCACTTTCGGTTTACTTGCTAGCCAGTAAAAATTTTGCATATATTCCAAGTAGCTCTAAGAATCCAGTCTTTAGTTAGTTAGTTAGTTAGTTAGTTAGTTAGTTAGTTAGTTAGTTAGTTAGTTAGTTTTGGTCTAGATATCTTTTGGTCTTATAAATCTTGGTTCATTCTTTTTTTTTTCTGAAACATTGAGAATAAGAAAGAAAACTGATTTTCACTCAGTCTTGTTAAGCCAACCTAATACCCTCCTCAAGGAAGATCTAAGGACTTCATGTAATCAATGCTCAGTAAAGGAATCAGACCCAGGAGGTGGGTTTTCTGTGTAGCACAGATCAATTTGTTTTCCATAATAAGGACTCTATTATTCCATCTTTTTAAGATTGTTTCATTCTCATAAAACCCATTTTTTCATTCACTGCTATAAAAACAAGAACAGTCTAACACCTCTTCCCATTGGGAAGAGGCATTCTACTAGGCTGTGGGTCTCAGAGCCAGAAAGCATAGAACTTCTGCAGGAGCATATAGACTAGTCACTCTTAGGGCTGGCCCAAGAGCTCAATGAGTTTAGGCAGACACAGTGGCCAGGGTTCCATCCCCAGGCCTGCCATGCTGTCCACACCCTTGGGGCGTACTGAGACAGCAGTTGAGACTGGGTGTGGTGGTGTGTGCCTATAATGCCAGCTCTTGGGAGACTGAACACAGGTGGATCACTATGAGTCCAATCTATGTAGTGAGACACTGTAGACCCTGTACTAAAATACAAAAAATAATAATAATAATAATTATAAATTCACTTTTTGTTGTTACCAGTTCAACTAAAGAACAGATTGTTTCAACAGAAATTGCTAATAAAGCTCTGGCTACTAATAAGGGAGTCACTTTCCTTACCATGGACATACATCATATCCCTGAGGACTAACTAAAGTGGCAACAGTCACTGAGGCAGTTGCTCAAATTTTTTGCACACTCAAGTAATCTGCTTCTGGATTCACACCTGTGAACCTGATGGAAGTAGCTTTGTGCCAAATGGTACCAGATATAGAAGTCAAATCACTTAAAAGCCCCAAATTTCAAAGGCATCATTACAACACATGGAAAAATACTCCAGGAGAAGAAAAAAATATCAGTCATTTTAAGAAACTCTCAACACTGGTTCTAGAAGTTACCACCATGGAAATTAATGTTAGAGACTAAGACAAGTGTACTCCTGAAGGCCAAGTTACGGCATCGGTTGTGGACTCTTCCCACCTGTAGCAATAGGACTTGGCCCTAGTTGGAGACATGGACGCATTTCTACAATAGAGCAAGTTTGGCACCTATAAAAAAGTGTACTGTGGGCTTGACAGTATGAAGAAATGACAGAGGACACTCAGTGCCTTCTGCTTTTCTTCTTTTATATTTAGGGAAGGCTGAGGATTCATGTTGGTGAGGCTGCAAGACTGAAAAGTGGATTTGGCTACTTATGATCCATGAAGAGTAGCTTCATAAAGATAAGAACACCTAACCATATTTGGATTCCCCCAGAAATAGACTAAATATTACATGTTGCTAGAAAAAAAAAAAAAAACAGAACTTAAAATCATAATGACATAACACTACAACAATTAAAATAGTTAAAATTTGAAGCAGTGATAATACCAAGTACTAATGAGGTTGTAGGGAAACTAGTATACTCACTGTGTGCTGGTAGAAGTCCAAAATATTATAGACCCTCTTTGGAAAATAGTCTTATAATCTCCTACAAAGTAAAACATATACACACACAAAAAAAAAAAACACCACTTGAAATAGCATTTCTAGGTATTACTGAAAAAGTAATAAAGCTGGTGTTCACACAAATATTTTCATAGTATCTGGGAACTCAAAACAAATCAGTGAATAAAGTGTGATGTACAATGAAAACCATCAATAGAAAAAAGGTATACAAAACGGTATGCAACTATACATGGCAAAGAACCAATAAAAAAGAAAATTGTTTTTTATTAATCTTATTTAGAAACAAATAGCAATGAGACAGTTTCAAAACAGGTTAGAAGGACAGTTATAATAATTAATATATTGCATATTGTCATCTTTGTAGTAGTTATTCATAGTACAAGATGCAGACATGAAATCCTGTCCAAACACTATTAGTACAAATCTTTCTTCTCATTAAGAGAAAGTAGCTGTATATCTATCCTAACTATTTTGTATATACAGATATAAAAGAACATGCATGAATCTCAGAAACAATGATAGAGGCAAAAAACTTAAAGAGCCTGCATAGTATGATTCTATTCATCCAAAATTTTAGAAAAGGCAACTTTACCACCACCAAGTCAAAAATTAATGAGCGCTAGGCAAGGGGTTAATTGAAAAGGGACACAAAGTAATTTCTGGAGATGATAAACATATTGTACATCATTATTGTGTTGGTGGTTACATGATTGTACACCTTTGCCAAAAACTCAACAAATTGCACATTGGTGCATTTTTCAAAAAGATGATTTTTAGAAATTAAAGGCAGCAACAACTGCAGTATTTGTGCATTGCTGGCACAATTCCACTGGTTTTACTGCACACATACGGATCTTGACTCTAAGAAGAGTCTGACAATATTTATGAGCACAATAATAAAATAAAAAATCTTTTCTTGACCTCATGCAGGAGTCTCAAAGCATGTATATACCAGACTTCTTTGAAGGCATTGTTTATAATGCAGCCCTATAGGCCGAAGCTCCAGGACTCTGATCGGTGTGGCCCAGGCAGGGAGGCTGGACCACTGTGTTTGAGCTCTTCAACTAATTATGTGCGAGGGAAGATTTGAAAAGACTTTATATCATGGCCTGCTCTATCTCAGAGACCTCACAAAAGACCTAGGAGCAAAAAGTTTCTAATGGCATTGACCACGAAAATCCAAAAGGAGACATGGACTTGGCACACGTGTCTCAAAGTGGGGCAAATCTTCTGCTATGTCTTTGATCCTTGCCCCTGAGTTCAGCCCGGCTGATCTTTCAACTTTCCCTTTCTCACTACTACATGGTAAAATCCATGGTACCTGCATACCTCATAAGTTGTCACAAGTAAGTAAAATACCTTGTGTAGACCATTTAGCACAATGCCAAGTACCAAGTATATACTGGAAAAATCTGACAATTCAGATAAATTCAGCAATTTATTTGTGTCCTCCACAGCAGGCTCACTCTGTTGATTTCATTAACCCTATAACAACGAGATCCTGCCTTTCATGCTTCTTAATTGTTTGAATCCCACTTACCATGATAGCTTTTCTCAATCAATATCATCTCTTGGTAATATTGTTACCAATATTATTATTATTATTGTATTTATGGCCATTGCTATCATGTTAGTGGTTCTTTATTTGAAATTTTTAATGTAAAAAATGAATTTTCATAACAAAAAAAAATAACAATAGTAATTACACTATGCATTTTCATCTTCCAAGTAGTTCCTCTGTATAAGACCAAAAAACAGAAAGAAAGCAATTTTTGCCCAATGCACTAATAAGTTTTTAAAAGTTAAGTTTATCACAGATAAAACAGAATTAGAAGAAAGTTATCGTTAGAATTAAATACAGATTCAACTAGTTAAAAGCAATAGGATTTTAAGGGGCCTGCCAGTTAGCTCAGTTGTTTAAGCATCTGCTCATGCAAACGCAGTCAGGCACAGGATAGCATACCTCACAAGTATGAGTAAACTGCTCCCCACCTCCCCCTGCCTTACCAGACCTGCTCTTCTGGCAACCTTAGCCACCAGAAAAGAAAAAAAAAAAAATCCTTCTCAACAGTAGGATTTTAGATAAGATATCAGTTCCCTCTAGACCACATTTTTCATCAATAAGATGTGACAGAGCTGTTGATTAGTTAAGAATTGAATAAAATTCTAGATTGAAAAAGCAAAAAGATTTTTACAAAAAAAGAAACATAATAATACAAGCTTTCTTTTCAACAAACTAAGATACACTATTAGTATAAAAAGAAACAAATTAGTACATTATTAAGATATTTTTAAAACAATGGAATATGTAACTGGGAAACTCCTCCTTGCTTCTGATTTATCTCTTTTCTCTTTTGTACATATATATAAGACACGTTCTCAAATTACATCCATTCACCTGAATTCCTCAAGTTTATCTTTCTTTCAGCAGCACAGTATTCCATGTGAACAGCTGCTACATTTTCCTTACCTATCTCGTTCATTTGTTGATGAACACACACTGTTTTTAAGATCTATTTATAGACCGTGACTGTGTATGCATGTGCCCCTGTAAGATGAAGATTTTTAACTCTTTGGGGAAGAAACTTAAAAGGAAGAGAGCTAGGTCAAAAGGAATTTCTGGTTTTCTTCTTTGAGGATTCACTGCAATGATTTCCATCATGTTCATACTAGTTGACATTCTCACCAACAGTGTAATAGAGTTCCTTTGCCCCTACAGCCTCACCAGCACTTATTATGAGAAGATAGCCATTCTTTCTGGGGTAAGATGATATCTCATTATAGTTTTAATTTATATTTCTCTGATAGTGACTTTCAGAATTTTATCATGTATGTATTGGTCATTTGCCCTTCTGAAATGTGTCTATTCATTTCTTTTGAAGATTTTTTAATTAGGTCTTTTCGTTTGAGGAGTCTAAGGTTTTTGAGTTCTTTATATATTCTTGATTTAGCCTTGTGTTCATGGGCTAACTGGCAAAATTCCTTTCCTTTTGAGTAGGCTTTCTCTTCTCTCGGTTGCTTCTTTTCCTTGCTATGCAGAAATTTTTAACCACTTAATTCTGGCACAGCATCTTAGAGCCACCTGGCCAGATGTCATTTCAATCAGTCAACTCTCATATTGAATAAATTTGATAAAATTGTCATGTTCAAATTTCTTGTCATATTAGCTTATAAAAAATTAACCAAAACATGCAAATTTTATCATCCTGTATTTCAATAATCGAATTGGTATGATCCCATTGTTGATTTGCAGTATTACTTTTTGTGCCATTAGGGCTCCATTCGGAAAAATGTAATGGGATTGCCTGTGCTCATGTCTTTAAGAGTTGTACAAATTTATCTCCTGGTACATTAGTATAGCCAATTTTCACACACTATTTATTAAAGGGCTATCTTTCCTCCAGGGTATGTTTTGGCTTCCTTGTCAAAGATAAAACCAGCATATATGCTTGGGGTTGTTGCTGGTTCCTGTATTCTGTTCCATTGATCCACATTCCTGCTTGTGCCAGTACCGTGCTTTTTAAATCACTGTATCTCTATGATATATCTTCAAATCTGGGAGTGAAGTTGTACTATAATTGATGCCATCTAATTTGTTTTTGTTGTATAGGATTGCTTTGGTGGCTCTGGGTCTCTTCTGATTCCACATAAATTTTGGAGTTCTTTTCTCTCCTTGGGATTGCACTAAATCTATATGAGAGTTTTGGAATGATGTGTCACCATGTGACTGTGGTGATGGTGTCTACCCAGGAACAGATGGCCTTTTTTCCATTTTACAACGTTCTCAATCCCCCTTTCAGTCTGATGTGATTTTTGTTGTAGATGTAGAGTTCTGTTTAGAACTTTCTTATGGACTCTCATTCTTCTCTCTGCTGGGTGTTCACATTTTGTATGTCTTTTTCTAGCTCCTCTAGCACATTAGTGTCTCCTCTAGACCTATTGATCGTATCTTTCATGACAGACATTATTTCATTAGCTGTATCTTTTTTGAATTCACCAAGCACCTAATAGAACTGTTTCACCTCCATTGATCTATTTTCCTTTCTGGCCCATCTTCTGTGCACCTTGTGACTTCCTCCCCTAAATGCCCTTGAAACGATTTGGAATTTTCAAAGGCATTTTGTTGCTTCCTCTTCTCATGTTTCTGGAGTATTTTTGTTGGTGTCGTCATTTGTTCTTTTGTGCTGGGCTTGAAAGTTCTTTGGCCCAGTGTCCCATTTTTGAGAGCGAGCCACAGGATTGTTTATAACCCCCTATGCAGCAAGCCTTCCAGGTATTTCCACAGAGAGAAACCAAATTGCCAGGTACTACTATGTCACCTGTAACCTGTAATAATTTAGGTCACTGACTTCTGCTGGACATTGGCCACAATGGCTGAGTTCACACACTCCAGCACACTACCTGCTTCCTTCTTCAAGACCACCCCTGTCATGATCACTCCCACATAACCTGGCCTCCCCCAACAGAATACAAGCCCTGTTGTCTTCTTGGTCTAAGCCCAGGCCTCCTGGGGGCTTCCAGAAATCCCTATTCAGCTGTGAGTCTCTCCAAACCCAACTCCCAAGGCTGTCTCTCAGTTGGTCTCTGTGGAATGGGAGACATTAACCCTGAAGCAAAGCTCTCCTCCTCGGTGTTGGTCTCCTCTCTGATCAAGTCAGAGGGCTGTTTTGTGACTCTGTTACCCTGTCTTCTGAAGAACCCGAAGCTAGGTGGGGCCCACACTTCCAAAGTCCTCCAGAGTCTAGCAACCGGTCCCTGCAGGTAGCAGCTAGGGACAGAGTGAACAGTCCTTCGATTCTTCTGGGTCTGGTGCAGTGACCAAGAATGGGGTGGTGTCAGCTGGGACATCTTAGTGACTCTAATATCAGTAAGCCTTTGTCTTCCTCCTTCCTGGCTTTACTACTGATTTATTATTTTATAGATTGGAAGGAATTCCATCTTGAGAACCTAGACCCTTAAACAGTCACTGTGGACTTTTAGCAAGCCAGTTCAGATCATTTTTTTTAACAAGTTGATTTCAAAACTTGAGAAAATATAGGATTGAACTGGTAGTAGAAGAATAACATTCAACCCCTATTCAAGGCTACTATTTAATCATATAGAATCATCACAGATGGCCCTTCTACCTCCATTTTCTTTTTCCAAGTCTGTTTTCTAGGGCCTTGGTAAGGGCAATGATTAGAGCAAGTGATGTTGATAGCAATGAATGGAGGTGATTCAGGTGCGTAGTGACAGCAGGTGAGAAAATATTGTAGCTCCCCTCCTTTCCACATTCCTTCCCGAGCTATTATTCCATGCTGGCCAAAGTCAGCAACAAGCATTTTGGCAGGTGCATAGCACTGTGATCCATCCTGAGGATTCCACATGCTCCCTGTCACTCAGGTTTTTCTCATAAAATTAATGTTTGCAAAAGTGCTTAGTATTCCATAAAATAAAAGATGCTGTTGTCAGCATTCAGGTTAGGTACCTGAGGCTCAGAGAGCTCATGCCTCAGAAAGGTGATTCAGTGATGTGGTTTAAACTACATTTTATGACACTACATTCCATGGCTGTTTCATCTGTCCATCACAACTATTAATTGGGAAGGGAAACCATTAACATTTCTTAATCAATAGCTTACAGATGAACCAAGTCTTGGCATCCATCAGCTCTCAAAGTGGCTGGACCAGAACTGCATGCCAAGCCTGCCCTGTTAGGCCACTCTCATCAGTGAGCAGCTTCTGGCTTCCTCCGTCTGTGCTCTGATGTGTATAACACCAGAAGGCACTGATACATGTGATCTTGGTTAGGTATTCATCTTTTTTTACTTTTCTGTCTTACATTTACAGTGAGTGGCCACATCTCTGAACTGCTGGGATTTAGAAAATTCAAAAGCTCTGGTATCATCCCACAAGTACTGGTGCTGATGGGATCAGGCTGCTTGTGGCAAATCCTAGCCCAAGCCTGAAGAATTGCCTAGATCTGACAGGTCACAGGAGGTCAGACTGCATACTACGGAGCACTTCATGTTCTCCTCGCATGTCCCAAAGCCCCTCCCCCATCAATGTTATGCAGGCTGTCCTGCCAATTAGAGTGTTGCTTCCCTGTTAATTTCTATTATTAGTCTAAAATCTTTTTAAGAGGAAAAGATCATTCACTGCAGTTTCCTGCTTCTCCAGTGTAGTAACCTAAACCACTTGCAGTGGCCTCCTACCTAGCCTGTGTGTGGTCTTGCCTTCCTACAACCTCGTTAAGTTTGGGTAATGTTTTTTAAATTGAAATGGGATAGATAATCCTCATGTAAAACTTTCCAATGGCGGCATCTTGTGCAATTTGGCTTTGCAAAATTTTTAAAACTGTACACATAAAAGGTGTGAATTTTACTGCCTACATAAACCTGACTTAAAATTTAAGAATTAAAGTCTCCAATGGCTTTCCATTGTATTTAAAAACCATAGCCCTCTCCACAACTGATTTAGCTATATGGGACATGACACCCACAGGAAAAAGATGTATACCAACTTGGGAGAAGTTGTAAATAATTTGTTGAATGCCTCTCTAAAGTGTAGGCAAGTGAACAGCCCTGAAGCTGAAGCTACAGTGAAATCACCAGAGCTAGTAACAGTGGGGCGCAGATTGAACACAATACCTGAAAGTAAGGTGTGGTTACCACAGAAGTTGTCAGCATTAAAGTGAAGTTCCTTTTGTCAAACCCTTCCTGAGTCTCTCTTTTGCTACTAAAATCATAATGCCAGGATGAAAGAGGTTTGTGTTGGCTGATGGTTGAGGCCCAAGGTCAAGGGCCACATCTGACCATAGCCTTCCTGCTGAAGGAGTCCTGAGGTGATTCAGAACAACATGAGGCAAGAACTGCTCCGCTCTGGCGATGGGATTAGTGTGTTTTCAGTTCTACCTGGGTTCATCATGCTTTTAGGCAGAATTATTCACTTGCTATCATCTTTACCTGGAGGTTAAATGTGGTTTGATGTGTTATGTGTGGATGTGGAGTTGATAAATGGTGGATTATGACCATTAATTTTATATGTCAGTTTCATTAGATTAAATAGTACCCCATGAATTTGGATTTCCTGCTCATGGTGAGCCACAGGCATGTGAGCTTGGATACTATACCTGGTCTTTGACCCTTCCTGTCTGGTGCTAATACCCTGTTCTGCTTTCTGATCACCCTGAATTAAATGAGTTTTCTCTGCAACACTCTTCTACCATTATGATTCTGCCTTGGATCCAACCCACCATGGACTTGATATCCTGACACCATGACCTGAACTATATCTTTCCTGCTTTAAATTGTAGGAATGAGACACTGTGTCTCAGCCACAGGAAAGCTGACCAATACAGGAAGCATGATAGGAAAGCCCACATGGCTGGCTTGGCAATCTACGCTCCAGATTTTTCATTAACTCATTCACTTATAAACTCCTTAAGTGAATTATCCATTTATAAGGGCAGAGCCCTAATCACCTCTTAAAAGTCTCACCTCTCAATATTTCATAACAAGGTTTAAATTTTAACATGAGCTTAACAGAAGACAAAACCATATCCAACTCATAACAAACACTAACCAACTGAATAATTAATAAATCCAGAAGGCTATGAGGGAGCTCTCAGGCATGTATGCTTCATGACAAGAACTATCAGGAAAAATACTGCCCACTGCAACCTTCTGTGAAGGACACAATAACATGATGGAGAATATACCTCTGTAGGGATCTCTGTCAGATGCTGGACTGTCACCAAGATTATTACTGATCCTTATAGTCAAGGATTATTTTTAAATAATTTATGTAATCCTTCTCTTGTCTTTCCCCTCAACACTTCCCCTCCATTGCCTCCTCAAATATGCCCACAGTTTACTGGTACATGTGTTCTCATCTCACTGCTATACCAAAGCAGCCATTAATCTATGGAGAGGCTCTTTGTGTTTGTCATTTAGGGTGACAGCACTTACCTTAAGGCAGAAAGGTATGCAGCATGGTGCTTTGGCATATGCGTCCATGATGAGCTGGAGACTAGAGTCAAGATGTCAGCACAGGGCTGGCCAGATAGCTCAGTGGATTAAAGCACCTACTTAGACAGATGCACGGGCCAGGGGTTCAATCCCCAGCCTGCTGTACCAGCCCCACCCCCCCAGGGAGCTCTGAGATGGCAATTGAGACTGGGCATGGTGGTGTGTGCTTGTAATCCCAGTTCTTGGAAGGCTGAAAACAGGAGAATCACTTCAGCCTGATCGACATAGTAAGACCCTGTAGGTCTGGTAGACCCCCAACCTAAATACATAAAAAAGTAAAAGAAAAATTAAAAGGATTGTCAACACATCTTTGTCATTACATAGCCACCATAAGTGTACGTGTGTGTGTGTGTGTGTGTGTGTGTGTGTGTGTGTGTAAGAGAGAGACAGACAGATAGACAGAGAGAGACAGAGAGACAGAGAGAGAAAGCGCGTAAAAAACAGTATTAGATTTAGCCATCATGCCATGAGTTAGGCTCTCCAGACTGACTCACCCTATACAAATGCAACCTGAAACCCTTAGGCCAACATTTCTGCATCCTCCAACCCTCCCTCCCAGCCCTGCTGACAACTATGCTGCCGTCTGCTTCTATGACTTGACTTCATTAGAGTCCACGCTGAGACCATGCCACAGTCTTGGGACACATTATAGTATTTCCCCTCAGTGACTAGAACAGGGCTCACCAGGGGTCTAAGCGCTTGGAAGGAAGAAAGAGTGAAAGATGATCCTTCTGCCTTCTGCCCAGAGACTCTTATTTGTCAATGATTAGATGGAACAGAGAGGGAGGGCTGGGATGGGGAGGGAGGACCACCTGCATAGGACAGGGACCTAAGTAAGTGGAACACATATGCTAAGAAATCTGGGGCTAAGACAGACAGATGAGATGCCTGCAGTTCATGAGGACATTCTTCTCTTAGTCTGTTAAGAATCAGCAGAATCTCTCTCTCCCTCTCCCTCTTCCTCTCCCTCTTTCTCTCTGTCTTTCTCTCTCTCTCTGTCTATCTCTGTCTCTCTCTCCCTCTCCCTCTTCCTCTCTCTCTGTCTCTCTGTCTCTCTCTCTCTCTCTCTCTCTCTCTCTCTCTCTCTCTGTCTCTCTCTCTCTCTCTCTCTCCCACACACACACACACGTCAAACTCACAGTGGGCCAACATATGTCAACTCATGCACACATTCAATAAATATTTGGCCAATATTCTGATTCGCTGAAGCTCAGCTGGGTCAGAAACAATCTCTCTCTCCAAAGGAAAACAACAAATAAGAGATTATGAGAAAAGATAGTTTCTATTTCCTTAGTGTAATAACATTCAGTCCGTGAGCTACATAGCAAGTTAAACATTCTTTAACCAAGTTGATTTAAGACAAACAGTTATGCTTTGCAGAAATCTTTGTCCTTAAGTTACTATTATGGCTTATTGCTTAGACAGTTAACTGAGCTAATTTATTTTTAATTTAAACAAATTCTTTTGCAGACTTATGTCCTCTAAACCAGAGTCTACTCATTTCTTCTTTCCTTTTAGGTGTTTTCTTAATAAGCTGGTAAGCAAATGGCACTGCAAAATTTTCCCAGCATTTGCTCAATTTTGTTCAGTTCTGCTGCATTTTATACACAATGGTTTTCCTCATTTGCTACAGAACAAATCTTATGAATTGAAAAAATGTGAACATTTTGAATGAGAACAAAGATTTCCTCAAATTGTTTTCTATATATGGAAAACTCTCTTCTTCTCAGCATTCCCTAGTTTTAAAAGAACTGATTGTCCCCAATATTGATTGGGATTTTTCTCTGTGTAGTTTAAAAGACAGTAACATTGATTACATTGGGCTTTTCTTATTTACCACTTTTTCTTTTGTGATAGGCCATTTGGGTGTTCAGTGTTTAGTTATGTGTGTCTAAACTCTTCGAGGAAGAGAGTTTATTTGTCAGGCTGCAAATACCTAGAGAGCTGGTAACAATTTTCTTTCAACAAGCAATTGTCAGGCTTCTTCAGGCCTGGAATCCTGCCAGTGCAGTGCTTCTCTTGTGGCACACACACTTGGGGACAAAGCAATATAGCAAACTCTGAGCCTGAGTTGCATCCAAATTTTGTCCCTAATCACCCAACCAAGAGGCTACTTTGTGTGGTAATATAGCTGGAGCTCCATGTACAAAAGCCTTTCCTTTTTGCACTGGCTCATCTGCTGTTTCACAGAATTTCCACAAAAAAGAAAAGGAAGAAGGAGGAGGAAGAGGAGAAGGGGAAGGGGAAGGAAGAGGAGGAGGAGGTAGGAGAAGGAGGGGGAGGAGGAGGAGAAGACAGAGCCGTGTACCCATAAAGTGGCCTTCAGGTGGCCCCCCAAGTTCCACTGTGCTCTCTGGCACTGATGGCAGCTGCTGTTGATTGAGAGATGATGATGCAACATAAATGAGGTCCATGACTTACAGAGAAACAGATACTGTCCTCAGGTTTGTTTTTTTTTTTTTTTTTTTTTTTTTTTTTTTGTACCAGGGATCAAACTCAGGACCTTGCACTTGCCAGGCAGGTGGTTATGCCACTAAGCTATATCCCCAACCCCTTGTCATCAGTGAAATCATTGCTATTATCCAAGTCCTGGGCCCTTCCCTAAGGCCTTCCCATGCTCCTCTGTGGAGCAGCTGAACCAACTTCCCCTCAGTAAGGCAGAGCTGCAGGCCACCCAAGGGAGAGGAAGATGCGACTTATGACTTCTGGGACTCCAGTTTGGCCAGATCTTCTAACACCTAAAACTCCCAACAGAGAAGTTTCTGCTGCTGTCTACCCATCTTATAGATAAGTAAGGAGAAATACTTAGGCAAAAATACAAACTTAAGGAGCACAGCTACTGTTACCTCATGTTCTTGAACAAGAAAAACCAACTACATTATGGAAACAGACTTTTCTGAAGAGACTTGCTAAGAAAAGCCACACCTAGCCGGGCGTGGTGGCACAGGCCTGTAATCCCAGCACTCAGGAGGCTGAGACAGGAGGATTGTTGTGAGTTCGAGACCAGCCTGAGCTACAAAGTGAGCTTAAGGCCAGCCTAAACTGCATAGTGAGACCCTGTCTCAAAAAGACAAAAAAAGAAAAGCCACACCTAAGGGCCATTCCACACCTCCTCCTCTTCCTCCTCCTCCTCCTCCTATTCCTCTACCTCCTCTTCCTCCTCCGCCTCTTCCTCCTCTTCCTCCTCCTCCTCTTCCTCCTCCTCCTACTCCTCCTCCTCTTCCTCCTCCCCCTCCTTCTCCTTCACCATCACAACATTCCTGCTCAAGTGCCCCCAGGGATTCAGTCATCCAGGTCTACATGTACTCTTTTGAAGCACCTATTTTGTGCCAGGTGCTACCAGTGCTGAGGTTATAGCAGTGACCACATGAGCCCCCTCGCCAAGGAAATCACAGAGCATCTGGATGACGGTAGCAGGGGTCACAATAGGAGGAGGCACATGAGGAGCATCCTATCTTCCCCAACGTGTCTGGAAGGGAGGACTGCATGGCTCCCTGGCTGTATGGCATGCTGTTTTTTTTTTTTTTTATTGTTATTTCTACCAGTGCACGTTTTTGACATACAATCATTACATTCATTTTAGAAAGCCAATGCACGGACATAGCTGGTAGCATTCTACATCCCTGTTCCATCTCCTTCCCAACCTCTTGGTCCCCTTTCCACAGAGCTATCTTTCTGTTTCCTATTATCTATCTCTGGCTTTGCTCTTTGATTTTCTTGTGCTTTGGTTTCATTATTATCATTATATTTTCATTATGTTTAAAGAACACAAAATAGTGATTAAAAAAAAACTGGAAATCATACAAGATTTCACTAAACAAAGTGATAGGAATTCAACAATGGTTGCTGTATTACATGATGCTATAATCAAATTAGTTGATCAGATTAAAAGATATAAACGTACAAGATTCATTTGAAGAAACACACAAATAATAACAAAGAAATTATAAGAAATTCAGAAGAGAAAAAAAAGTCAAAGTATTAAAAAAAAAAATTAGGCCTGGGGAGATAGCTCAGTAGAATAATCACTTGCCTGGCTAGTGCAGGGTCCTGAGTTCAACCCCTGGTACCAAAAAAAAATTTAAGCATTAACTTCTTTCAAAAGAAGTTAATACTATCTCTCAGTGTATTTCTTTTTGTGTATAGAAATGTTATTGATTTTTGAGCATTGACTTTGTGTCCTGCTACACTGTGGAACTTGGTTATTAAATCTACACATCTCTTAGTGAAGTTTTCAGGATCTTGTCATCTGAAGTCCCATGTCAACTGCAAATAATGACAATTTCACATCTTCCTTTCCAGTCATTATTCTTTTTATTTCTTTCTCTTGTCCAATAGCTCTGATTAATGTTTTCAGAACTATATTGAACAAGAGTGGTGACAGTGAGTATCTTTGTCTTTTTTCCTGATCTTAAAGTGAAGGCTTTCAATTTTTGTCCATTAAGTACAATATTGGCTGTCAGTATGTTGTATGTGGCTTTTATCAGGTTAAGGTGAAAATCGGCTATTCTTACTTTCTGTAGTGCTTTTATCATGAATGAGTGTTAGAGTCCGTCAAATGCTCTTTCTGCTTCTATTGAGATGATAATGTGTTTTTTTGTTTGTTTGTTTGTTTTCTGGCTGTGTGGATGCAGTGCATTACATTCATGGGCTTGCATATATTAAACCATCCTTGCATTCCTGGGATAAATCCCACTCAGTCATGATATTCTTCATGATTTGTTCCATTCCGTTTGCTAGTATTTTATTGAGGACTTTTGCACCTATGTTCACTAGGGAAATTGCCCCATAGTTCTCTTTTTTGATTGGGTGCTTCTCTGATTTTGTTATTAGAGTAACACTTGCCTCCCTGAATGAGCTTGGGCGAATTGTTTCCCTTTCAATTTCACTGAACAATTTGAAAAGAGTTGACATTACTTCCTCCCTAAATTTCTTGTAGAATTCAGCTGGGAATCCATCAGGACCTGAACTTTTCTTTGTTGTCAGGTTTTTTTTTATTACATTTTCAATTTAATTGGCTGATTTTGGTTTATTTGGAATTTGTATATCTTCTTGATTTAGCTTTGGTAGCTCATATGTACCTGGGAAACTGTCCATTTCTTCTGTATTCTGCATTCTATAAAAGATTTTGGAAACAAACATTGATAATCTTCTGAAGTTCTATACAGTCTGTAGAGAGTATACCTTTTTCATTTCTCATTGTATGAATTTGAATTTTTTCTTTCCATTTTTAATCATTTTAGCTAATTGTTTACCATTTTATTTATTCTTTCAAAAAATCAATTCTTTGACATTAATTCTTTGTACTGCTTTCTTCATTCCCATTGCATTTATTTCTGCTCTGATCTTTATAATTTACCATCTTTATAGGGCTTTGGACTTGACTTGCTCTTCTATTTCAAAGAGTTTGAGGTGCAGCATAAGATTATTTATTTGGGCTCATACTGTTTCCCTGATGTGAGCATTTACTGCTATAAATTTTCCTCTTAAGATAGTTTTCATTGCATACCACAGGTATCTTTAAGTGGTACTGCACTTTCATTGGATTGTAAATATTGTTTAATTTCTTCTTTAGTGTCATCTGTGACCCTTTATTGTTTGTGAGGGTATTATTGATGACTTCACACATTCTAACAACTGAATGTGTCATTAGGATGTGTTAATAGCTGGAGGTAGGTCACAGGGAATCACCTGGAAGAGCAAGTGAAGTCCTAGACCTGTAAGGAAGGGAGGACTTAGAGGAATCACTGTCATCCTCGGTCTGAAAAGGTGATTCAGGGGGTCTGGAGAGACAGAGAGATGCTGGCTTCTGCCACACAGCTCCTCAGGCCTTGCTCCTAAGAACTCTAGGTGACCTTACCCATGACAGAAAATGATTCTTAACATTCACCAGTGCTTGCTAAGGCAATCTGGCTAACATTCAGTACCTGGTCTTGGCTATGATAAAGTTTGAAATGGCATCTACACAGAGAAGGTGACAATGATTTAGCATGACGTGACTTGGCATAATGTCACTTAATTGTGTCCTAGCCTCTGGTGCCAACCCCGAGAGGCCCAGCTCCAGTTAATACTCATCCAGTGTATCGCACCACCTGCAATATCTAAAGTGCCCTGTGATACACCACGCTGCAATGTCTCCAGCCCTCAGCCACTTTCTCCTTAAAATACTAACTAAAATTTTTTGATTGCCTAGAAGGGCGTGTGGGCCTCTCCCTTCCTAATTATAAAATGCAAAATACGCAAGTGGATAAATCACGCTTGTCCCTTTAAAGGGAATGTTAAATGCAATCACTTTCCACTTACATGGCGCTTGCCTGATTTCCCCCGTTGTCACCCTCCAACACAATGTAAATAGGACACAGTACCCATGCCAAGGAGAAATACCCCCTCCCCTGTACCCCAGTGATGGAAAATGTCAGGGCTAATAAAACCTTTTTTAATCCCCTCAAGCCTATTGGTTTCAAAGAAGCCCTGTAAACCAAAGCATTTTTCCACAAAACAAAAAAGGAAAACAAGTCCAGAATAGATAACTAAAATACTTATCATCAGGGACAGAAACATACCAAAAGAAATGCAAGGAGGAAATGCTAACTGGTTACCTGTTTTGTTTTAATAGGACTTATACCAGGAATTGAACTCAGGACCTTACAGTTTCCAGGCAGGCTCTTATGCCACTGAGCTATCTCCACAGCCCCTTAAGAGGGCTCTTGAGTGCCAGGAAAGCCACAGCACTAAAACAAATGGTAGACCAGCTTTACACAGGGTGGTGGGAGGACCCAACCCCACTGAGAAATGGAAGAGGGCTAGGATAGGCCTTTCAGGTGTGGGGACAAGGGAGAAACACTTCTATTTTTCCTACCATTGGTATTGCAGATTTGCTTATTTTACTATATATGAAGAAAGTTCTACCACACAGCTCAGAGAAGAAACAAAAAGCAACACAAACAGCACTCTAATCCTGGAGTCCGCCATCAATCACAGAGACACAAACCGAAGGCAACAGGGCCAGCAGTGTTGAGCACAAATCAAACTGAGCAAGAAGCTAGAGTCAGGAAAAAAGAGGAGATTTTTTTTTCCTGTTTCTTGTTCTACTTGTTTTTAAAATGCAGCAGCAAGACTCACCGCAGAGCGTCCCTGGCCAGCAAGCCCACCACACTTTATTATACGGCCTTCCAGGAATTGATTTTAATCTGCGTGGTGATGCTCAGGCTCACACAAGGAAAATAAAGGTAATGTAGGCCCGGGGGAAGCTTCAGGAAGGAGCTCCAGCATTTATGCCCTGCGGGCGCACAGTGACATAGCTCCGAGGTCTCAAACAAAATTTCAGCGAAGCTTTCTTTCCCAACTTTAAAAATAAATAACTCGTAACTCTGTGCGCTAGCAGAGTTTGGAAAATAATATTTACACCTGTAGATCGAGCAAGCAGAAACAGCCGGGAGGGTCAGGGCTCTCTCTGTCTCAGGGATGCAGTCCATTACTTTTGCAGTGCCCCCTGCTGGCCAGAGACCCCGGGGTGTTTTAGTCAAGCTGTGTAAAAACACTCCAATAAATGAATATCTGTTAAGTTTCAAGAGTGTAGTTCAAATATGAAAAGCGCCCCTGCTGGCTGTCTTCCTTTTCAGAGGAAACTGCCACAGGGTAGCAAAGCTGTGGCCAATAATCCCGCGGCCCGGGCTCTCCGGTGGCCTTGGGCAGATTGCCTACATTGAGTGTTTCTCTCTTTCCTTGAGACAAAGAAAGGAATCTCCAGGGCAGAGACTCCTGTAAGGAGCCAGTAGGGGGACAGGGAGATGCATTCTGAAGAAGACGAGACCGGAAACCACTACAGATGTTTCCAGTGTGCGCTCTGCACAAGGGGCACTGAGAATGAGAAGGTGATTTTCAAATAGTCCTTCAATGTAAGTCCCAGAGGTGGAATCTTCAGGACGCAGGGAGCTATACGATATGCTCAGTTTTCTTCTTCATACTGCTCTTTCTCTCTTTTAACCCACTCTGTTCTCTTCTGAAATTCTGAGTCTCTTCAGTGCCATCAGCTCCTCCATGGCACTCCATGTCCCTTGTACTTGATATGCAGTATTTGGACCCAGTGTGTGCTTCTTTGGTCCTATGATTCGGGGAATCCACCAGGACTGTTTTTACAAAGTTACTGCTTGAGTTCTGTAAAAAGCAGATCAGTGTACTCTAGTAGACTAGAGTTCTGTGCAAAAGTGTTCTTAGGACACAAAGGAAAGGAATTAATTTGGGTCAAGGGAGAGGTTTGGCTGACATGCAATTGCACAGGTATATGAACGTTTCCCCAACCCTGTGGGGAGTTCTGGGTCTTACAGCCTCTCCTGGGTTGGCACAAAAGAGATGGGCTTTCATATCCCCTGAAGATGAGGTGCTGAGTTCAGACAGCCCTGGGAAGCGGCATGGCCTTCAACCAGGGCAAAAAGAAACTGGCAGATGGGGTCTTTCTTCCAGCAGCAAGCCCAGGAGCTGGGTAAAGAGAGCCTAGCAATTTCATAGGAGATCTGAGTGACACGCCCTAGGCTCTTTTGCAAACGCACTAAGCCACGGTGGCCTACCATGCACAGAGATGGCACACTCTTTGTTTTTCTGGCTGAGTAGATTCATTCATTCCCAAGCTTGTTAAGATTCTCCCCCAAGGACTTGTGTACTGAAAACTTGACCCCAAGTGCCCAGTGCTGCAGTGCGCAGAGGAAGGGGATGGGGGAGAATGTTATGGTTCCCCAAAACCTTATGTATTCGGCGCTTCATTGGACTACAGGGGCTTTAACTTCATTAGTGGATTAATTCATTGATGGATTCCTAATTAAAAGGCATTTTTGAGAGGTAATGAAAGCTTAGAAGTGTCCTAATTGAAGGGGGCTGGTCTCTGGTCCCTGGCTCCTTCCTTTCTGAGCTTTTCCCTTTCTCCCTAATTTCCAGCTGCCATGATGTGGGCAGCTTTTCTGCGCTTGCCCCCCCCCCCCGAGATTTTCCACTCCCTGTTGGCCTGAGAGCAACAGAGTCTGCCAACCATGGACCAATGCCTCTGAAACCATGCACCAAAACAAACCTTTCCTCCTCTTTCTAGGGGTCTCAGGCATAGTGATAAGGAGCTAGTTAACACAGTTCTATAACAGAAGACGCAGAATGAGATGCAAAGGGCTCCAGCTAAAGTCCCAGTAAAGAGCCAACAAAGACAAGTCCAATTGTTGCTGTTTGAAACACGTGGTTTGAGAAGGAGGTGGGGGATAGTCTGGAGTTTTAAGAGAGGTGAGGACTGAGACTGGCAAAATTAGGGTAGATGTAAGGAAACCCACAGCCAGCACACCAGCAAGCCCCCACAGAGGCAGAAGCAAGCTCTGCCCTCAGGTTTGGGAATCACCAAAGTGCCATGCCCCGTATCTCTCTCCCACACAGGAACACAAGCTTCAGCTACACTGTCAAAACATTAGGGGCCAGCAGTAATATAATGAACAGTATCTATTTATTTAATATGTCTGCTTATAGATGTTTAATCCCAAGATATTGTTAATCCATGTTAAATAACAAGATTTCTTTATTAAGCAATTAACCTGCATTAGCCATTGCGGTTTTGCTCCTGAGCCCTGGATTCCATGAGGCTTGGGGAGAATTTTGTTGTTGATCCTCAACAACCAACTTGTCACAGAAACCTGGAACGATTTTCCTGTTCTCTTTTCTACGTCCTTTTGTACCTTTGCTTCTTACACAGCCATTTTAAGCTTTATTTTTATTTGTAATGTAGTCTCCATATTATAAACACACTAAATCACTAGTAAGTGGGTGTGAGGTGTGACATTTGATCGTGAGCCACCTGCTCCCCGACCCTAGCCAGTACTCCAGCCAGAGAGTCCTGGCCAGACCTACCAAGGAAGATCATCCCTGTAGCTGTGTGGTGGATCCAACAAATAGACTACATGTTCTTATGTAGAGCAAGCAAAAAATTGTAAAGCATTCGCTCAGTAGTAAGGGATCAGGTGGTTACTTATAATGACAGTCATGAACACAGAAATGGCGCTAGAGTGAAAAAGCACACTGCACACCATGCAGATGAGTCAGGCTTTTGGACTCAAGAGTGACAGAGTTCAAGTTCAAGACCAGACTGTGCTACATAGTAAGCTGAAGGCCAGCCTGAATGGCACAGTGGAACCCTGTATCTAAAAACAAAACAAAACAAAAGAATTATATAAATCAGATATTTTAAAAATTTGTACCCCTCCAGAGAAATATAGTTCATAAACAGACATACAGTACATATCTATGTTTATTAGAGTATTGAAGCTCTTTGGCATAGGGAACAATAATGAAAATACAAGCACAGACAGCACAGAACATCCATAAAATATTCAATGTTTAGAAAGTCCCAGGGAGAAAGAATTATGACAATAATTTCAAGCCAACTAATTATAAGTCATGACTACATGATTAAAAGTATGTGTGAGCACACAGAGTCAGACTGTGAGTGCTCTGAGCCCTTAGGAGAGAAAAAAGTAGGGACGGAGACCCAGCCAGCCAAGAGAAAAACTGAGTACAGACTCAGAGGTTCACAATCTGCAGCTTGTGAAGGCCATGTTGAGCAAAGAAGCTGTTAGAACTTTATGACATTTAGGGCCAGCCAAATAGCTCAGAGGATTAAAATGCCTACAAACAGGCACAGAGCTGGGGATTTGATCCCCAGGCCTGCCATGCTAACCCTGTCCCTGGGGTGGCTGGGACGGCAATTGAGACTGGGTATGGTGGTGTGTACCTGCAATCCCAGCTCCTGGGAGGCTGTAAACAAGCGGATCACTGTGAGTCCAATCTAGTAGTGAGACCCTGAACACCCTGTAGACCCTCCCCTAAAATACAAAAAAAAAAAAAAAAAAACCTTTATGAAATTTGATGTGGGTGATACAAACCTCAGCACCACCACAAAACTGAAAAGCAAGGAAGTAGGACAGGATTCAGGAAAAGGCAGGAGAGAGCACTATTTTCCTCATACATCATAGCAAGAAGTCAATAGAGATTGTCTTACAATATTTAGAGTCATAAGAGGGACTAAAATCAGATTATAAAACTTTCAAAGTATCAGGAGGAGGAAGAGAGCAACAAGACTAAAATATAGATGATGTGGACCACGCCACAGAAGATGGAAAACAACACGAGTTTAGAAAGAGAAACAGAAGGGCAAAATTGAAACTCATTCTATGTGTGATGTATGTATACGTGTGTGTGTGTGTGTGTGTGTGTGTGTGTGTGTGTGTGTGTTTGCAAATGCAATCAGTCCATCAAAGTTTCTCAAATCAGAGTTCATAAATAAAAACAAGCAATATACTTTATGCTAGTTATTTGGAAAGGGATTGAACCTGTTCAAAGAGAAGGAAAAACAGGGATGAGAAAGGACAAAAGAGGGGGCTGGGGAGATGGCTCAGTGGAATAAATGCTTCCCTGACAAGCGCAAAGGCATGAGTTCAATCCCTGGTTCTGCCCCCCACCCCCCTAAAAAAAAAATGATCTGTTGAGAAAGGACAAAAGAAAGAAGGGGGACAACATATTCATGTACGTACACAGGACAGCTTGGATAACTGCACTCTGATTTTTGCTGGTCTATTGAGAGAAACAGTTAATCCTTAATATTTTCTCTCCTATTTGGTTTCTTATAACTTTTTTAACCAGTTGTGCATTCTTATATCGGGTAATCTAAACAACTAATTTGAAGACACATTATGCAATGTAACAGCCATGATTAAATTTCTGCTATTTTATTTAGTGAGATTCTGTATGGTTTGTAATGGTCTTTCATACTGCTCTTTGCTATTGTTTTTTAAAAAAGAAAGGTGAAAAGTAAAATGATTGATATTAAAAATGACTCTGACTTTCACATTTACTTATATCTTCACCAGACAAAATTCAAGTAAGTGACAAGAGAAAAATCATGAAACAAAGCAAAATAATCATTTATCATTACAAAAACATGTAATGTGCCATACAGATGTAAGTCCTGTTATACTTTACATTCCATGATTTTAAAATAAAAAGCTTAAAATGCAGAATATAAAGTTTAAACTGCAGAAAATTTTTGAATTATTCAAGTAAAGTGGAATTTTTTTCTCTCGACCCTGAACAGGTTAAATGCTCAAAAATAAATGAAGACATAGAGAATGTGGAACCTTATCCATTATTCTAAATTATTTACAGTGAAACTATAAAGCAGATCAGTTTTTAAATACTTGTAAAATCATTGATAAAACCTGACTGCATATTAGGCACAGGAAAAGCCTAAAAGACAAACATAATTAATAAAAGTAATGACCACACTTTCTAGTTATAATGCAAAATGTTATTGGTCTCAAAGCAACAGAATATTTGGAAAATAATAATATTGAAGGCATGACATTAATAAAATTCATCTGAGACATCTAAAGCTGTGAACTGGAAAAAATTTGCATTTCTACATACTTGCATTCCCACGCAAGTATTCAATTCAATAATTTTAAGAGAAGGAAACCTCAGGAAGGCAGAAAGAGCAAGTTGTTCAAAATGTAAAGTAGAAATTGATACATTATGAAACAAAAGAACTGGGTGATGAAAAGCAATTCTGAGCAGACAATGCAATCTAAATAAATCCATAACTAGCTTAACCAAAAATAAAAAGCACAAACAAAAATAATGAACAATGAAAGAAAGAAAACTCATGACATTAAAAAGAATTATTCATCCTTTGTATTTAAAAAGTCCAGGAAAATATGTTTGAATTCCTAGATTAAAAGGACTTTCCTGAGCAGTAATTATCAAAATTGAAATCATTTTTAATTGCTTTCATGATTATAAATTTATCATCTCCGCTTCTGAGACTAAACAATTACTCCCCATGCCCCCACCCAAAAAACAAACTAGGTCAACAAAGTGTTACAAGAGTATTTTCCAAATCTGAAAGGAACAAACAAGAGGCCTGATTTCAACACCTTTTCAATCAACTAAGGAAAGACAGACTTTCCTGATTCAGATCAGTCCTGCTCATCTCCATCCAGAAATCCCCAATATAACAGAAGTAAATAAACACCATGAAAATTTGGTCCATGACCAAAGAGGGATTGTTGAGGGACTAAAGAACCACTCAACAGGAGCCAAAGGTCACAGACTTACGGCTGGACTCTATCACTGTACCAGTCTGGCCTCCCATCCCTCGAGGTCCACTTTCCACACTGTTTAGAGCAAGCTTCCTGAGCCAGAGTCTCCTGGGCTCTTTCTCCACTTGGCACTCCTCCAGAGATTTCTTGGACCAAGCTCAGATGTGTCATCCCAGCAGGCAAGGCAGGCTCTGCTCACCTCCCTGCCTCACTTCCAGCCTTCGGTGCCTCGCTCATTCCCCAGTGCTCAGAGATTCTCGCTTCTGTTTGTTTGCCGTTTCTCACACCTGTGCTTCCGCTGTTCCTTGCTGTTCTGTGCACCCAGCATGCATCTTTCTCCTCCTGGTCTCTGGCTTCATGTACTCAGCCGCAGTCTCTTGCAGCAAGGCATGCCCAGTGCCTTCCTCAGCTGAGGTGGCTTCTAGGAGCTCCCTGCTCAGGCCTCGGTGGGCCCTGTCACCAAGCTCTGAGTGCGCCAGTTCCTAGGCCTCTCCTTCTGGACACCCACCCTCCTGGAAGGTGGGGAATCGTCCTTCGTGGCCTATGTGAGTTCTAGGTTTTAACACTTTTGTGTAGTGTTTCAGGAAATCGGAGAGCTTTCTGCATAAATACGCTGCATAAAGGCTGAAAGGATAAGTACTTGCTGCTCTAGTGGAAAATCACCTCCAGACCAGCAAAGGCGGTGGCGAGTGAAGATGGCCCAGAAGCCAGAAGCGAGATGGCAGTGGGGCTCTGCTTCAGACTAGAAATGCCAGCTTCCGGCCACTGACACGGCATTCTCAGGGTGCCCTCACTCTGAACTGAGTGGTCATCTCAGAAGACGGTGGGTCCTCAGGAGGCATCTTTCTGTGCTGGGCAGTTTTACAGACAGCATTTCAGAGCTCGATGATACAATGTCAAGTATCAAATAACTTGTGTAAAACTTCCGTGTGGGACAAGCACAGATTTGCTTCCCACCATTACCCAGGCAGCCCTCTGTAGGGAAAGGCCCCTGACTTGCCATTATGGAAAAGAAGCCTCTCGCTCTGCGCATCACGTCTTGTATTGCAGGTTTTATCACAAGCCCAGGGAAGAAACCATGGCTCTGGGTGAGGCGCGGAGGTTTCATCTGCATTACTAGGTCCTGGACCTTCACACGTCTGCTTCAAGCACAGCTCCAGGAGTGCATCATTTATATAAGTTACTTCCCTCCGCAATTTATTTAAAGACTACTGTCAAATGTGTTAGTGCAAAAAAATGCTCTGCTTTGGTACAATTCTTATTTCATATATGAGGGACATGAAGATAGATGAGTTTGCCTGTACAACAGGTTGTTGAGATCCACAACCACAATATGCACCCTTAAATCCCAGAGAGTGATTGCCAGGGGCTGAGTAGTACTCACCGTACTTGTAATACTTGCAGTACTTATTTTGTTGTGCCCTATCAGTCTCTCACAGCCCTAAACTCCTACGTGTTTGCTGTCTGAGCCTCTTGATTGATCATTGCTACGATTTCAATTACCCAGCGCAGAAAGCTCTCCGATTTCCTGAAGCACTGCACAAAAATGTTAAAACCTAGAACTCACAAGACAATACACTCTCACATGAGAGGATCAAATGCCTACCTTGAGCAACCTGCAAACAGCCTGGCAGATTTCAGCTGTAATGAAATCCATTGCCAATCATTCACAGAACAAATTAAAATGCAATGAAGAATGATGGAAGTTGACTTCGGGGTCCTCTAGTGTGTTCACTGCCGCACCATCTGTGCATCTGCTACATAATTAGACTCAAGATTGGGCACTGTTTAGGAAAGTGGGCAGCCCTACCATAAGACCATATGTTTAAAAGTGAGCAAAAGTTGTCATTGCAAAAGCCATCAACGATATGCATATCATCTATCCTCAGAGGAATATAGGAAAGTTTCCAATTTTTGTGCACTAAGGGAAAGCTGTACCTTTAGGTTGGTTTCTTGCTTTGGGAAATGTTTGGAGGGATCAGGGGGAGGGCAATCTGGGAGTGGTGGGAAGGAAGTTCTTACTGCAGACCTTACACACATGAACTACCAGGGGCTCAGGTGAAGTTGCTGCATGAGCAAGAGCTCTGACAGAGCCCTGAGTTCTCCTCTAGACCTCCAAGGGTTGTTCTTCACCCAGCTGTGGCAGGTGGCACTATGAATCTCATGCATGCACTTCAGATGTTACCATTCTTATGATTTGGATGTGAAATATTTTATCAAAGGCTCATCTGTGGCAGTCTTGGTCCACAGGGCAGCAGCATCCAAAGGTGGGACTTTAGAAAGGTAGATGGCAATCCAAAATTGGGCATCTAAGATGAATAGACAGTGCACAACTGCAGGAATACAAATGGAAAATAAATACATAAAAAATGTTTTGCGCTGTTGCACATTCAAGAGATGCAAATTAAAACGGCACTGAAATTCCATCTCACCTCAGAAAGAATGGTTATCATCAAGTCAAACAATTACACATGCTACAGGGGAAAGGAACCACTCTGCACTATTGCTGGGAGTGAAGACTGGTACAACCACTATGGAAATCAAGGTGGAAATTCCTCAGAAAGCTAGGAGTGCAAGTCCCATTCAACCCAGCTATTCTCCTTTTAGGAATTTTTCCACAGTGATTTATGGGGACCCATGTTTACACCAGCACAATTTGTCATAGTTAAATGTTGGAAGCAATCTAAATGCCCCTCAACTGAGGAATGGATAAAAAAGATGTGATAAATTTATGTAATGGAGTATTACTCAGCTTTAAAAAAGATAAACTCGGGCTTTTACAGGTAAATGAATACAAGTAGAGACCACACTGGTAAGTGAAAGAAATCAGAACACACACGCACATATCCCATCAACCATGGGCTGAAATCTCTGAAGCCCGTGAGCCAAAATAAATCTTTCCCCCTCTGAGTTGATTTTCACAAACATGATGTCACAACAGTGAAAATATGGCACAACCACACACTTACGTGGTCATGGCTTTGGATGGCTACAAAACAGTAACATCTTTTGTTACTGTTTTTTTTTTGTACTACATTTTTCAGAATTCATTGCAATATCAGCCTTTGCTAAGACTCATCTCATGGAAGTTGGGTATTTCTAGAGGTGGTTGTATAGCCTCGTTTTTATGTGCATATTGTTACACTGTCTTCAATAATTTATTTTTTAGTTTAATTCTCCCCAGCCAGGTAGGTATTAATTTTATACACACTCTGCCTAGCACAGTGCCTGTACATAACAGACACCAAGGAGAAAAAGGAAGGAGAGAGAGAAAAACAGAAGAGAGGGAGGAAAGAAGGGGAGAAGGAGAAAGAGAAAAATGGAGGAGGGAAGGAAGGAAATAAATGCATCGTGAGAGGGAGGTCAACGTGCAAGGTGAACTTATGACACAGAAAGCTATAGAGATGAGTTATGAGATTGTCATTATCACCACATGGGCCATGAGACCTCAATCTTAATGGAGAAAATTGAAGACTAACATGAAGATGTATAGTTAACCGTCAAAAATGACCTGTGTTTACATATAGTAAATCATGCACCATTTTCGTTTCAGAATGTAAGCACAAAAGGATTTGCTGAAAGTGACAAAAGGCTTTATACAGCCCCAACTTAATAAACCTCTTTGAATATTGTTATATATACCCAGAAAGACTTTGCATGACAATTAGATTCAAGATTCCAGTAATGAAAGCCAGTAAAACACCTAATAATTCAACTATATCTCCCTCCTTCCTGTTTAGGATCTTTTCTCTGAGTAGGTTACCTGCTTCCTGAGTTTGAGCCCTAAGCCAGATGTGAGCAAGTATGATCTGGCTTCATTATCAATCTGTCTCTGGCTGGTGTCATTTCAAGGGGCAGTAGCCAGAAAGAATGGCCACTGTGGGAAGAATTCAGGTCTCCAACGGAAAAGACAAAAATGGAAACCAATAATGAGGATGGTCTTGATCCTGCGAAGTTGGAAATCCAACACTATCATGACCATGAAAAGGTAACTGAAATTCCATTTGAGATTATATATGCAAATTTGAGACTTCTGAATTACACATATGAGAGCTATTAAACATATTAAATATATGCTTACTCTAAGGCATTCAGTGAGTAACAGATAAGAGTGAACAAAATACAGTGACTTTTAGATTTTATGACAGTGTTATAGTAGAAGACACATGGCCAATGATCCCCTCAAAATAGCTCCTCTTTCTTTGAGCACACATATTTAATCCCATATTTCTTACTTTTTTCAGAAGCAGTTCTGCAAGTCTCCTTGTATTTTTAACAGATGTGACCAGAATACAGTGAACACTGTGCTGAGGATCTCCTATGGAAGTCAGCTTCCTACAGCACTAAGGTGTGTCTTCACCTGCTTTATTCACCAGATGTGGCACTACATGACTCCTGGATGTACCCAAAATGACCATTTCCATCTGCCTGCTTGCTGCTTGCTTGTTTTTCCTTTCTAGATTTCTGGCTTTCTTTTTTATGGAAAAATAAATAAAACAAAGTTTCATAGCAAACTAATAAGAGGATAAAAATAGTTAATACACTATGTGTCGATGTCAAAGGAGCCAATCAAAAATGGGCAACTGAAACTAACAGATACTTCTCAGAAGAAGTACAAAACACCAATAAACACATGAAAAGATAGCCAACATTGTTAGCCATTGCAGAAATGCAAATTAAAACTATACTGCAATATCATTTTACCCCAGAAAGAATGGCTATTAACAAATAATTCTAATAACTGTTATGGGGTCTTGATGTCCCCCCAAAGACTCATGAAGTCATGGAGTGGGCTTCTGGAGATTTTGATTGCTCCATGGTCCAACGCTGGCATTCTGGGTGTGAGTGCTACCTGCCCTGGGGAGGGGAGATAACCTGCACACAATATACGGGAATG
Organism: Ctenomys sociabilis; assembly: GCA_004027165.1. Lineage (NCBI taxonomy): Eukaryota > Metazoa > Chordata > Mammalia > Rodentia > Ctenomyidae > Ctenomys > Ctenomys sociabilis. Next base: position 53,090 of record PVKA01009800.1, read on the forward strand.
GGAGGAGAAGCTTGCTTTCGCTGTTCCTCCCTTTTGCTCTTATTTCTTTTGCTATCTTCTGCAGTCATGAACTGCTGCCCCTGCCATGTACCACTCTGCCTTGGAGCCAGCTGATGATGAACCAAAATCTCTGCACAGCTTGAGATAAAATATCCTTTTCTTTTCTTTCTTAACTTTAGGTGTCAGGTGTTTTTCCCTAGAAATGAGAGAAAAGTAACTGAGACAATAACAAATGCTGGAAGGAATACGAGGAAAAAGGTCCCCTTGCCCATCATTGGGAGAAGGTTACTGTGCAAAATTGATGAGGACATTGAGGCAGCCACAATAGCCCAACTAAGGACACTCAGGACAGAGGACTTCCGTAACTGCTGCAGGAAGTGGTGAGGACAATGGGATAAATGGATCTGAAGTGAGGGAGAGTATTTGGAGCAGGATTCACGGCAATATGCTTTTACTGTAATGACTCTTTAAGTAAAATAGCCACTGTAGTTTTCTGTCACACCTTGTATAACTTATACCTGAATAAAATTCTGAATTATACTTAGATCCTTTTAAGGCATTTTTTCTGCAGGGTCTCGCTATAGTGAGTACACATGAAAAGATAGCCAACTTAGATCTTTTTAAAATCCTTTTCAGTAACTATCCTACTGTTTTGAAACTGTCTCATTGCTACTTCTTTCTCAATAAAATTAATATATAAAAATAAATAAATAAAATTCTTTTTAATTATTTTCTTGAAAAAAAAAAAAAACACATTAGACATCCTAAGTTTACAAAAGGAAAAAACCAAGTTCTCAGATTGTTAGCCTAAAATATTTATGTTAATGTCTAAATGGAATTCCTAACCCCAACCTGAATGCTTTCTTCTTCAAATCCATCAGAATTCATCAATTATGCATTGCTTGAAATACATCACAAAGGTTACAAATCTTATAAAGCTATCTTATAAATGCTTTCCTTTTTTCACATAAAAACAGTAATGCTAACTCTACCAGTTAATAATTACAGTTAATTGATAAAATTCACTATTACAGTTGGTTATTCTAAAAAGCCACTAATAAATAATATCAACCATTACTTTCCCATTATAAGACTGTTTGCATGTAATTGTTACATTCAGTAGTGTTTGCTGTTCTACAGGTAGCCTTTTGTGCTTTCTAAACTTTGGTTAAGTAATTAAGCACTCAGAACACAATTGTCTTTCCTTCTCTAACAATTTCAAATGGTTCTATTTCATAAGCACAGAGGGTTCCCTCATTTTCCTGACTTGTTTCTTACCTGCTAGTATCTCTTGTTTAACATGACCAATAACACAAAACTAAAATCCACTTGATATCTTAAAAAGGCAAAGAAAAGTCTCAAGTTAACTTTAAATACAAAAGAAATCCATCATCCTGATTATTTTTGACCTTGAAGTACTTCACATTCTGAAATCCCCAATTTCACTCTCTACTGTGGGTCTCCCACTTTCTCCCCCTAACTTACCACATACACCCCAACTGTAGATTGGTAACTATAGATTTATGAGTACACATCATGCTTCCCTAATAATTTAAATTTCTTAATCAAACTAGATTAAATAAGAAGCAACTGTATTGCCAAACATGGCCAGATACAAAACAGGTTCCAAGTACCATGGACAGCAACCCCATAGGGTTATCAAGGGCCAGGTTTTTTTTTATTTCTAGGTCTCCACTCTGCCTTCCCAAATACAATTTCCTCCTGAGTCTGATTCCCTTTAAGGTTTAATATTGCATTGCTTGCTATAACAGTAATGTTTTTGCTCATTAATATCACTTATGAGGAGCCAGGGATACCTTCCAATATGACTAACTTAGATCTTATGCTCATTCCTAGACCACTGTCACAACTTGATTGGTTTAAAATAAAGATCACTCTTCAAACTTGATGAGAGGATAATTTATTAGATCCAGAATACAGTTAACCACCTAGGATTAGGTAATGTATTCAACTTGACTACTATCATTCCCATCATAGTTAAATATAGTATGCAGGGAGTCAGAAATCCAAGCTTCCTTTGATGGGCTTAAATGTTTTTACCTCTAACCCAATTCATTCCTCAAAGTTCCCTCCATCAAACTCACGAAATGATGTAGCATCCAGGTGAGAGAGAACTTGGCATAAATTCTGAGCCTTATTTGCAAGTGATTTCTGCTCATGGTTGGCAGCACCCCTTCCCTGAGTTTTTGGTGGTGCACACAGCAGACCCTGCTGGATTTAGTTTGGGGGGACCTATGTAAATCAGCACTTCATGTTCCAAAATGGATGCCATCAAACCACAAGCAAACAGATTAAATTAGATTTTCTGTGGGTAGAACTTGGACCTAGGTATCTATTAAAGCTTCTGATGTGATTCTAATATGCACACAGGATTGAGAAATGTTAGTTTACTAAACATCCTGATTGGCTGTATTTCTTGATTAATATCCTCGAGTTGCCTAGTTATGGCTTTGCACTTTCAATTCAGTTTCTTTGAAATTTACCCAGGTGACTTAAAACATTTAAATAAAACAGTCTGCAGTACGATAACAACTACAATTTGAGGTATAAATGCTGCGTCAGCCTCTTTTCAGAGAGTGATGCTCAATCAATGGATGTGTGTCTGAAACACAATATTATGTAGCCATGCAGATTTTGTACTGCTTTCTATTTCTGGGTATAGTGTATAATATACATTGGCAACATTTCATTTTTATATTGTAATGGGATCTCCATAGGCTCACATTGAAATTGGTTTTCTGCTGTAATCTCACATTTTAACAGCCTCTATAGACCTGCTCAGAAACTGACTTAAAATTGTTATAAAGAATATTTGGAATCATATTTTTTTGAATTATATAAATGCTTCTTCCTCCCATGAACCATGAGAGATATTGAAGTACCTTTATAACTGCAATGGAAAGTAAATGCTTGACATGTTCAATATCTATTTTATAAAAGCTAGAAAGTGCTTTTCCTTCTGAGTGCTGTCTTCAGTCATGTTCATATTTTTAATAGGATTGTGACACTCATTTCAGATGATGGTGGAAAGTGATTGTATCACTTGTTTGCTTTGAAATTAGTCCTATAACCTCATCAGAGGCTCAAAGTGAGATCTACCACTTATTGGATCATTTAGTCACTTTGCTACCACCATGAAAAAAAAAAAAAACTTAATACCCATAACTGAAAGAAGAGGTTTATTTTAGTTCATGGTTTCAGACCATCATTGACTTTGGTCCAAGGCAGAAACAGGATAGCAGAAGCATCTGATTAAGTGACCTGGCTCAAGGCACAGCAGCCAGGAAGCAGAGAGAAAAGGGAGGAGCAAGTGGGTAGAATGTTTCCAGGTCACTTGACCTCCACTGATGAATAAAGCACCCCAGTACATGAAATGTTGGAGGTATGAATCTTAAAATCTCACCTCTAAATATCTGCATTTCTCCATTGGTAAAATAGTAAAACTGTGCACTTCCCACTGTCACTGGGAACAGAACTGAGATCCCTCTGTATGGTCTGAGCACATGGTTTGTTAAGGCTGTCAGGGAATCACTGCCTGCCATCTTCAAAGACAACCATGAGCAACTTGGCTGATTGATTTGCATTACTTAAAGCCAGTTGAAAGGATAAGGAAAAAGTCCTAGCCAGTTCTGTACATGGAGATAGGTTCAGCTCAGCCAAAATGGAGACAATTAATCCTCTTTCCAGGAGAGTTAACCCAGTGGTCCTCCACAAGTGTGCTGGGCCAAGCCTAATAAAAAACCTGCATGAGCCAAGTCTCCATGACCATCCCTGACCTCTGAGCAGAAGTCCCACAGGACATGATAACATCCTTTGTGAGCTCATCAGGCATTGGCACCTGACACCTGATCTTCCAACAGCTGAGGTGCCCAGGTGTCCTCCAGCCAGTGCCCCAGTACCACACTGCCATTGTCTTCTCAGTGTGATCCTTGCTTTTACTTGGGTTCAAGGCATTTCACCAAGTTGCTGCTCCAGAATGCACCACACATGGATCCTACTGCAGCTAGATGAGTACAGTATCCCAGGGTTCTAGGAAGGCAGCTGTACCACAGAGTACAGTGAGCCCAACCCTGGACCTGAAGTGATGAGGACAGTGGCCCCACTGAGCACCTGTTTTCTGCCTCCATTTCTAGTCTAGAAGTGTGAAAAATAGGACAAATGGCAATAATACCAGGATAGTAGTCTCCAAACAGAGTGCTTCTGGGCAAACAGGAATGCACACAATCACTGCACGTGGGTGTGGCTGCTCTTAGAAAGTGCCATGGAGACATCCTGACCTAACCTGTGCCTTCAGCAAAGAAGATCATAGAAGAGGAGAGGGCTTATTTTCTGTGCTCTCATGCAGGCCTTTGTTGCTAATCCAGTGGCTTGAGCAAAGTCCTTCACTTGATGTTCAAAAAGAAGGAGCTGGGCTCTCTGGCATTTTGCATCTTTGCCCACTTTATTTACTCAAGGGGAAAACATAGATTCTTTGTAATTAATGCATGAAATCAACTACTCAAACTAATAAATCTGACTATGTGCCTCAAATTATTATAAATACGAGAAACAAAAATTTAACTGCATAATAATTCAGAAATAATAAGAGGAAAATTCCAGTAACTAGAGTAAATTAGACAGAAACACTGCTCAATGTGCAAGACATATGAAAATATGCTAAAAAATAAATTAAATGCTAATGTATGACATGATCATGAAGGTATAATTAATGATTATAAAAATTATAGCTCTTTCTAAATTAATTTATAGGTTTCATACAATGCCCATCAAAATTCTCACAGAATAGGAGATGGAAGAGACATACTAAATGGTTCTAAATTGTACAAATAAGTTCCTTTTTTAATAACTGTTACGTTTGCTATCTTCGCAAATGGAGGATGTTCAATCCTTACAAATATTACAACATATTATAAAGTTATAAGATCTAAAATAAGGTACAGGGGTACAGGATAAACCCTGAGGGGACTTGACTGACCTCATCAGATACAAAAGTTATGTTTTTTGTTCAATAGGTCTTGCTTTATCTCGATCTTAACCATTCAACAGAAAAGTATAAAAACAAGGTTTATAAAATAAAGCCGGGCTGGCAAGATAGCTCAGCGGTCTAGAGTGCCTCCCAGGGACCGCGGTTCGAGCCCCAGCACCACATGCCATGCCAGCCCCTCCCCGCAGGGCCGGCTGAGCTCACACCCCACCCCCGCGAAAAAAAAATAAAATAAAATAAAGCCATAGTAATATGCTGAGCTATAAATAGCCCTAGTCAACAACTTCTTCGGATAACCCACTAATATTGTGAACTCCTGGACTGTGTTGGATTGTTTTGCTGAATTCAAGCACCTATAATAATTGGATGACAATAGAATACCCATCTCTGACAGGACTAAATAAAGTAAAAGGGGGATATAAAGGAAGGACCATTCTGTGTTTGTATAAACAATACAGTTAGGATAAATATGCAGTACTTTCATGTAATTATATCAGAAGAAAAATTTTCACTAATAGTGTTTGGACAGGATATCCTGTCTGCTTCTTGTACTATGGATAACCACTAGGAAGATAACAATGCAAAAAGTATTAATTATTGAAACTATACCATAATTCAGCTTTTTTAAAAAAGATAGGTATACAGCTACATTCTCTTAATTCACTGAATACAGGCATCTTCTCTAATAGTGTTTGTAAATAGAATATCATGTATGCACCTTGTAGAACAAAAAACCGCTATGAAAACAATATGCAATGTATTGATTATTGAATATGTTCTAGTAATTTGATTTGAAGCTGTCTCATTGCTATTCTTCGATAAAATTGTGGAAAATAAAATAGTATAATAGTACTTTTTAAAAAGTAAACATTCATATGAATCAAAAAGCTATATGAAAAGGCTTCATCAATTAAACTGGGATAGTGTTTCAGTAGTCCTTGGGAAATTCATTTTTGGAAACAAAAATCCAGGGTCCTCTGGTTATATCATAACCACTTAAGCCTGGTACATGTAAAATTTAAAATGTAAAACTGACACCACAAAATAAAAAAATATTTTTCTATTTATGTGGTTTCTCAGTGACAAAGGATTTTCTACAGATTAGGAAGCTATATAAACTGCCTAAACTTTTCCAATTTAAAACAAGATAAGCAACATTATAAGAAAATATCTAAAACTATGTTTTTATTTTAGAAAAATAATATAAAATTTCATAACAAAATAAGAGGGCATCAACAGTTGATACAATATGTGTCATAATCTTAAAAAGTTAGTCAGAGTGCAAGACATTTTTTTTTCTTATTGCTGTATTTCTTTTTCATTTATTTTTATTTTATTAAAATACAAATGTCAATCAGACAGTTTCAAGACATCTTAACCATACACATTCGATGAATTAATACATTGCAAACTGTTTTCATAACATTTTGGTATTGTACAAGGTGCATACATGAAATTATATTTACAGGTTTTTTATAGCTGAATTATATCAAAGATTCAATAATTATTTACCTAGTGGATGACCATAGCACTAAAAGCCGACATAATATCCTGTCCAACCATTAGTGCAGATCTTGCCTCTCATAGAATTATGTAGAAGCACAGCGTTATCTAACCCAACTGTACTGTCTATACACACACATCCTGATTTTTTCTTTCTACAACCCTTCCTTTGTCTACACCTGTCTAAAGTGGTGGAGTGCAAGACATTGACAATAAAAGACCTTCACATATAAGCAAGAGCCAACCAGGAATGCTAAAAGTTTGCTTGCTTGCTTGCTTGCTTCCTTGTTTACTTGCTTTACTTATTTATTTTTACTCATTTTAATGAGAAAAGAGATAAAATAGCAATGAAATAATTTCAAAAGAAGTTAGTAGGATACAATAATTACAGTTGCAATAATAATTAGTTACAATAATTAATACATTGCATATTCTTGTCCTCGTAGTAATTATTCAGAAGACAAGATGCAGACATGATACCTTGTCTAAACAATGTTAATACAAACCTTTCTTCTCAATAAACTAAGAGAAAGTAGCTATATATCTATCCTATCTTTTGTATGCATATTTTTTCTTTTTTTTCACAACAAAATGGTCCTTTATTTATACTTTTCCACAGTTGGTAACACATGATACAAGGTTGCCTGGCAACTAATAGCTGACCTTAACCAGACAGGTTGCTTATCTCAGGACTGAGGTAGCTTGTTTGCTTTAGGTACTGAGGCCTAGTCCCACCTACACACATTTGATAAATTTCCTAGCCTCCATGGCCCCCAACACAACCCCCTTTTTTGTTTTGTTTTGTTTTTTCAGAGATGAGTGTTCCATTGCAGTTAGAGAAACCATATTTGAAGAAGTTTTCAAAGGATCTTTTCATACATGAAGCCAGTCCAAAGACTGTAGGTACTTGAATTCGGCAAAATAACCCAATATAGCCCCAAAGTCCATAACAGTACTGAGTTACCAGCACAACTGGCAATTGTCTGAAGTTGTTGACTTCAGTCTTTTACAGCTCAGCAGATTAACATGGCTTTACTTTTTATACCTCATGGTTATACTTTTCTGCTGGATGGTTAAGACCAAGTTAAAGCAAGACCTATATAACTAAAAATGTAATTTTTGCTATCTGACAAAATCAGTCAGATCCCCTCAGGATTTACCCTGGAACCATGTAGAGCACCTTGTAGATCTTTTGTCAGCATCAGCCATGTGGATGAGTCATGGCCATTGCCTGACCAATTTGCTCTCTGTGAAAGCCTGAGAGAATTTTTCTCTCTAAGTGACTCTCCTTAGGCACACTATACATCACTGATCACTTTCCTCTGTGGTCCCATAATTCCCGTTAATCAAAAAATTTGGGACACCACTGAGTTACAGGATGTCACAGCAGGGGTTCTCTTATGTCCTCAGTCCTCACTGACCTTGAAAGGGTAGGGGCAAAATATTAGCTATCTTTTTAGTCCATCTATCTGTCTAATTTTTGGCCTGCAAACTTTAGTTGTTAAACATCCACAGAGAATATTAATGATATTATTGCCCTGCAAGGGAGGCAGTTAAGCTTAATATCACTATCTGTCTGAATATCAAATACCTTACAAATACGGTGTTCTAAAATAATATTCTAAAATTTAAATCCCTGTAGAATGTCAAAAATATTACACATTTTTACACCAAAATTTAAAATCAAACTATATACAACATTGCAGTAGGAAAATCCTATAACTTTTTTTCTTGTCTTATGTTTTCTTTTATTACCATTTTTTTACAAATATTTAAAGAGAGTATAGCTATAATTTATATGATGTTAAAAGCAGTACACATTCAAAGATCAAAATGATAGGTATTTCAAGCATGATTTTAGTATTACACATTGCTGTCTGCAATGTAGTTTCTTTGTTCACAGATATCAGCATATAGAGTTAGTCAGGGTGAGAATTCTACCCATTAAGTGCTATTTTCAAAAATCTGATGGAAATTCTTAGAACCATTGCCTTAACCATCTTGTTTATATAAATGTATGGTTTTGCCCCTACCATATCTCCTAACTTTTCTCCTTTCTCTCTCTTCGTTGTTTAATCTTTAAGTTCTCACTTTCCATTTAACAGTGTTATACCTTTCAATTTTTATTTCTTCCTTTGAGTTCTTATACTAAGGAGACAATATGATATTTACATGTGTGTGTGGTTTATTTCATTTATGAGTATAGCTTCAAGTTACATCCACTTACCTACAAAGTCTTCGAGTTTATTTTTCTTTATAGCCAAGTAACACTCCGTTGTATAAAAACACATCACATCTTTTTCATCCATTCCTCAGGTGAAAAATATGGAACACTACACAAATTTGTGTGTCATTCTTGAGCAGGGGTAATAATAATCTTCTCTATACCCTTCAAATTTTAGTATATGTGCTGTCAAAGCAAGCACTAAAAACTTTCTTTTCAATGAACTAAGAGAAACTACTAATATAAATGAAACAAATTAGCATATATATTAAAATATTCTTGAAACAACAGACTAGGCAATTTGAGGAATTATTTGAATTTCTCTCTACTTCCTATCTATCTGTCTCCTAAGATACATTTCCTAGCTAATGGGTGAAGCACTTGATAGTTGGATCAGTTACCCATTACCATAACAGCATTGCCTAACAAAACGTGCAAAATCTCAGGAAGCTAGGACAGCAGTCACGATCTGCAGTCAGCTGGGAGTCAGTGGGGTGACCCTGGTCTCCTTGACTGTGTTGGAAGGTGGCTGATGTCTGCTGATTTCAACAACCTTGACTCCCTTTATGGTTCTTTCATCCACCAAGAAGCTGCTACATCCTCCTGGTGATGGCAGAGGGGAAAAGATGAAAACACTGAAGACCACTGGGCCCCAGAATGGCTAACAATCATGCCCACCCCTTTCTGCTGGTGAAACCAAATCAAGATGTGGAAGCAGCTTGCTCCTGAAAGGTTCTGGGCTGCAGACTTGGCCCCAGACATGCAGGGTTGAGGTAGGAAACCTTTAACAAATGCATGCCAGTAGCAGGTAACTAAGGCACAGGGGTGTCCTCCTTGGGAGGGATTGAGCTGAGCCCCAACAGTCAGTTATGTCTCACAGAAGCAGGTTGCTATAAAGCAGGACCACCAAATGTGTTCAGCCCTTCTGCTGATAGCCAGATAGGTCCCTCTCTTCATGTCCATCATGTTGTGGTACAGCTGCAAGACCCACACCAAGACCCCTGACAGCACGCACTCGGGTCTGTAGAGAAAAGAACCAAATAAACCTCTTTACCTTACAAGTCTCTAGCCTTGGGTGTTTTGTTACAGCAACATAAAATGGATGCATAAAATATGTGAGATAGAAAATGGACCCTGCCACGAGAGGAACTCCCAGGTCACAGGACAGAAGACCTAGTGGACACAGAATGAGATAAAACTTCAGAGCTCTAATATAATTCATCAAGAAATTAATCTTACCTTGGCTGATAAATAAATAAAGGGCTCAAGTTTCCATACAAAGGTATGTGAAAGGGAAACAAAGATATAAAATCTCAATTAACCAGAATAAAAGGAATACATTTTAAGAAATAATATGTAAAAACAAGGTTTTTAAATTTCATTCTAATTTGCTAAATTCCCAAACCTGCATTTTTAAAACATGAAAGCATATTTTTTATAATTTACTTTCTAACATAATGATATCCCAGGATGAAAGTTTACATATTGCTACTACAAACACCTATTAGTACAAATTTGCAGGTGGAACACTGAGCATTGTGTAATAAATGTTTTCTCCATTACTTATAACTTCCTGAAGAAAATATACCCAAAGAGTTTTATAGAGAAAAGCAGATTACATTGAGCTGTCAGAGCAATACCAGTCTATACATTTGGAACTGGTTACAGTTGGAGACAGAGAAAGGACAAATAGAGAGAGCAGGGTCAGCTTGGAGGTATAAGTATGAATGCATGGTCTTCTGGATAGATGCTTGTGGGAAAGGAAGAGCATTTGTCTGTTTTGGCATAAAATATTTTAATTTCTTGCCCAACATTCACTTTTTTACGTTCTTCCTAAGAGAATCCCAGTGCTCTACTTACCCTGCTCCTCCAAGACCTGACAAGTGTACCTCAATCCACCCAGCATCCCCCCAACAGTGATCACTGGCTCTGGCATTGGTGCATAACCTAGGATGGGTCAGCCTCGCACAGTAGAAGGACATATGTCCCCTGCTTGGGGAGCTGCTCTTTCTCTTTTTAATTATGAATAGCACACAAGGGCTCTCTCTGACCATAATTCTTCAGACCACAGGGAAAATGGCCCTAGGAATAAGCAGAGAACAGCAATGAAATGAACCACAGTCCATGATGCCTTTGTTGAGCTTCCGATCATTGCATCTGCAGCCTTCTCTGCAGTGGAACTCCCAGTAGTGGAAGACAACAAGCAGGAGAATCTTACCAAACCAACCCCTCCCCGACACATGCATCCTCTCCTGGAGTAGCTCTGCCAAAACCTGTGCTGATTTTGGAACTGACATTTCTTTACGGAAATCAGGACGTAGTACACACAAACACCGGGTAGCCTACCAGCCACTGTGCCATCCTGGGAGGGGCCCTGTGACATCAGACCCCCAGCCAGCCCAGAGCTTCCCCCCTTCAGGTGTGAGAATTGCAGTCAACACCCCACAGGGAAGATAAGTGGAGAGGTCATGGCTGGTCCTCCTGAGTCTGCTGTATTTATTGAAGCTCAGAGCAGGTCTGTTTTATGAGACTAACTGAGCCTGATTCTACCCTACATCTCCAGCCAGATTCCTGATTTAAGGCAATTCTGTTTTGTGTGCAGTGTTACTTGTCTATGGGACTGTTACTTGCCTCTCTACTAAAAATGGTTACAGTCTCAATATTTTCTTATCTGAGAGTGAAAATGCTTCAAGATGTGCTACAGTAAATGTCTCCTATAAAGATATGAGTTGCAATTTTGTTCTCAAAATCGCAATTTTTGCAAGCTCCATTATAGTGATTATGACCTTTCATTGGAAATGTTCTTGAGATTTTTTAAAAACCATATCCATATGATTAAATATAAAAAGAATATTTCAATACAGTCTTAATAGGACATGAGGGGCCAATAAAATAAATGTTCTGTAGATATGAGAAATTTCAAATTATCAGGGCCTTTTTTCAAAATTTTTATTAAGGTTATATTGAGTTTTAGGATTGAGTTGTAAGATATTCCTACAGCACAAATGGAAAACTTCATCAACTTTGACTGCACAAGAATACAAATTCTGTACTTCCAACTATCTTAATGAATAATTAATACCATGTTCAATGATCTGGCTGCGAGCACCAATCAGAGGGCCAAAGTAAATTGGATTTGTATTAAAGAAATAGTTCCCCATGCTCATCACAGAGATTACTGTTTCTTTTAGGAAAAGCCTATCATAATATGAAATAAAGCCCTGTTGGAATACCTCTTCGCTATCTGCATGAATAATCACTCCTTTGTGAAACTACCTGTCACCATACTAACTGGTCTTAAAGGCCTGTTTGCAAAAGATAATTGCTAATAACAATAGAAATTAAATTGATTTTTATGGAATAAAGCACGCATCTCCTTTTCCGTCTGTCTTGGACCCATGTTCCCAGGTAACTATGAGAAGCCCTTTTCAGTGTGAAGGCTGCCAAAGCCCCCGCACAGGGCCCCTCCTAATCTACACCATGGCTTCTTCAGGTGGAAAGAAAATCATGCCGAAGTACGAGATATTGCCTATCAGAGCTGCGAGTTCAGAGTGAGCGAGTGGGTGAGTGGTCACCAGGCCTCACTGCAGAAGCCTGAAAACACAAAATGTCAAAACCAGAAGAGTGCACAACGCTCATTTCACTAAATCGCCTATCCCGTTGCTGAATTCTTATTGTAAAAACTACCTGGACATTTTTGTCAGAACCATACGTGGGAGGAACAAAAGGAGCAAGATTACACCTTCTATTCTTGGTGCTTGGTGACAGTGATGAAGCCACTGAGTCAGCAAGCAATTGGAAGTGATAAGGCGAGGTGCAGCTTTTACACATGAAGACAGGTCAGCAGAGGTGCAAATGGCTCACCACCGAGCTAAATACGTGGTTTAAAGTCTAGTTACTGAAAAATTATAGGTGCCAAATGCTCTGTAAGCAAATATATTCTGCTTTATGCTACAGGATTAACATGACAATCCACATTAGCATAATGATGATGTTAAGCTAATAATTTCAATTAAAATAAATTACACACTATAAAGGTTGTCCTAATTTTAAAAGAATGGCAATAGTTAATCACACAGAAATATGTCCGAGACTTTGCTGTGAGTCTCTAATCTCTACCTGTAAGTATGTACAATTAAGAATTTGAGGGCCGGCAAGGTAGCCCAGCAGATTAAAGTGCTTAGGCAAGTTTAGGCAAGCTCAGGAACTGGGGTTTGATCCCCGGCACCACATGCTATGCCAGCCCTGCCTGGCTGAGCTGGCTAGAGTCTGAGCATAGTGTCCTATGTCTGTAATCCCAGCACTGGGGCACTGAAAGTAAGAGGATCACTATGAATCTGACCTGCACAGTGAGCCCTATAACAACAAAATACATTTTCAAAAAAGAATTTCACTATATTGTTGACTGTTGAATGCCCCTTGTTGATTTATGACTTCATAAGATGATAGATGCATATATTTTAGTTTATAAATACTGAAACCTCTTAGGCCTTAATTCAATACCTTCTATTCCTAACAAAAATAAAAGCCAATAAAATTAAGTTTTCTGGGTAGATGCCATGTAAAGAAAGGACTTGAATTTTATGCCTGTTTTTGACCCATTAGGAAGAGCTTTGTAAACCAGTAGTGGGTCGCACATGGTGGTTTGGTCTATAGTAAAGAGAACCTATTCATTAGTAACCCTGAGGTGAGGGTCAGAGCTTCCTCAGGATGAAAGGACTTGTTGTCTTCCAATGTCATACATCTAAGCTGTCACTACTGCAGGCTGAATAAACCTCCTCTACTGGTTTCCTTTTTTTTTTTCCATTTATTTTTATTTTATTAAAATACAAATGTCAATCAGACAGTTTCAAGACACCTTAACCATACAGAGTTGATGAATTAATACATTACAAACTGTTTTCATAACGTTTTGGTACTGTACAAGGTGCATACATGAAATTATATTTACAGGTTTTTTTATAGCTGAATTATATCAAAGATTCAATAATTATTTACCTAGTGGATGACCATAGCACTAAAAGCCGACATAATATCCTGTCCAACCACCATTAGTGCAGATCTTGCCTCTCAT
>PVKA01009801.1:0-66874 GCA_004027165.1 Ctenomys sociabilis
TTATTGAATCTGTGATATAATTCAGCTACATAAATACCTGTAAATATAATATCATGTATGCACCTTGTACAATACCAAAACATTATGAAAACAGTTTGCAATGTATTATTTCATCGACTCTGTATGGTTATGGTGTTTTGAAACTGTCTGATTGACATTTGTATTTCAATAAAATAAAAATAAATGGAAAAAAAATCATGTACAAATTTCAATCTCTTCCTTAAAATATGTCACTATAATTACTTATTTCATGATTTTTTAAATTATTTGGTACAAGGTCTATGAAGCTCTGACTCGTAATGATCATGCTGCTTTCCAGCCTTTCCAGCTTTCCAGCTCTGGGATTATAAGCATGGACTGGATTGGACAGAGACATCCATAACCATTCTAAGACACTGAGTATCTTATTGAAAATCCAAAACAAGCACCACTATGCATAGCCTACAAGGTGCCATACAGTGAGAAGAGGTGGAGCACAATAAGTTGGGGACCACACCAGAAGTTTCTGCTATAGAGCCAGTATCATTGAAGAATGAATAACCCTTGCCCATATATCCTGTTAATTTATCTCTTAGTTAGTGCTGGCCAATCAGGCCCACAATCTCCCAAAAGAGTAGACAGTGAAAGCTAAATAAAAAATACAAATGGAATGTTTTCAGTCCTGCAGGACAATCAAAAGCCCTCTCATAGAATTTGAAACCTTCTGTGGGTTAGGACAGACCTTCTCTAGGTGACCACTGTTTATTTTGTTATCATAACGAAATACTGAAGAAAGGCAGGATTCTGCTTTGAATGGTGGGGCTGAGCTACTCAAGGACCTCAGAAGGCTTCTCAAGGGCTTCTCCAGGTAAGGTATTGTGTTAATTTAGGAGAACTGCAGTAGCTCCAGGAAATTCTCCATCATGGAGTGAGATGTCTGCAGCTATAGTGTTTATCCAGTTACTTGAATTTGGAGTCAGAGATCCTCAGCTGTGGACTCATATTGTCCTCTGAGGCTTCATGGCTTCATCCACCATTATAGGCCTCTGTAGCACCTGTGACTCCTACAGGTTCACTTGTTATGAGTCAGCTGTTCATTTCCACCCAAGGGGCCTAAGCCTTGGGCAGACTGAAAGTCAACACAAAAAGCCAATTGATAACTACAAATCCTGCTCAGAACTATTTTGTAGTGATTTCCATTACACATACATTCCTTCCACTTATACATTTAAGTTGTTAGTAACACTGACTTTTTCTTTCTGTTTTTTTTTTTTTTTTTTTTTTTTTTTTTTTCTTTATTTCAGTACCAGGGATCAAACTCAGGACCTTGTCCTTGTCAGGAAAGCACTCATTTCACTGAACTATCTCTCTTCCCCCAGTAACACTGGTTTTCTAACAAACTGAAGTTTTTTTCTTTCATGGTTACCTGTCCCAACACTCCTTAACAATCTTGAAACAACTAGCTTCCTTTGGTTCATTTATTCAGAGTGCTAGAGATGGCATACTCTTTGGAGCTTTAAAGATAGCAGCAAACAGTCCCCTAGATTTCTGAGGTACTTGCAACTACTTTCCTATGCTGCCGTATACCATCTGACAGAGAATCAGGTTAAAAACAGGCAACTTTTATCAACATTGAAAAGCAACACACTTTATTTTCATTTCTGAAGGAAAAATAAGTGGATATCTATGTTTATATCTATATTATTTATATAGGTCTATCTATCTATCTATCTATCTATCTATCTATCTATCTATCTATCTATGTATCTATCTATGGCTGGCAAGATACCTCAGCAGAATAAGCATTTGCTTAGGCAAGCACAGGGACTGTGGTTCCATGCCTGGCCCCACATGCTGTGCTGGCCCCACCCCTGGGCTCACTGAGCTGGCCACTGAGACCAGGTGTGGTGGCACATGCCACTAATCCCAGTGCTGGTGAGGCTGAAAACAGGAGTATCACTGAAAGTCTGAGCTGTGCAGTGAGACCCTGTACCAAATACATAAAATAATAACAATAATAGCTGTCTATCTGTCTGTCTGTCTATGTGTCTGCCTATCTATCTATGGAGGGAAGCTCATGTGCCATGTAATAAACAACAGGAAGACTGGGCTATGGGAAATCAGGATGAGCAATTCATAACATGTGGTAAACACAGTGATTGATTTATTTATGGATCATCATAGTTTACATCTGAAATGTTCACCTAAAGAGCTAGAGTACATCTTCCACTTTGATATTCTTCTTCCTTCTCCCTCTTCCTAGCGACCTTGGTAAGAGAAGTTTCCTTCCCTGGCTGGCCCTTTCTGACATAAAGTTTCTATGGTGGGTCCCTCTGACTATGAACAGGAACCCTGAGCCAAAATAAACCTTTCTTCTTTAAATTGTGAGTAGATGAAATTGTCCAAACAATGGGGTAGTGAGTAAGATTAGGTTATTATTTTATATAATCACTGAAGCAGCTACTAAATAAAGACTTACTCAGTAAATGTGGATAATCTGGGACCAATAAGATTGGAGTAATTTAAACTGGAAAACTCAGTTAGCTACCTGTGTATGACAAACTACTGTAAGAGTTAGTGATTTGAAGAAACATTTCCTCCTGAAGGATAGGATAATGGCTGCAGTCTTGCATCTTCACCTGGCCTCTCTATGCTTAATCAAATGGCTGTTGTCATCTCATGGGACTGGGTCACCTGAGGTGCCCTCAGCTATGGTCTTGCTGTTGGCTAAATTATGTGCTTCTCACAGGATAGCTTAGCGTTGCCATTTGATCACTGAGTTTTAAATTCAGATAAAGAGAAAGCAAGTATCGATGCATAAGCACTTTTTAAAAATTCTCCTCGTATTAGTCTGTTGACAACCGCTTGGTCAAGCAAGTCACAGGGTGACACCCAGAGTTATTGAGTGTTGAACTATGTAAACATAAGGATGCACAGAAATCTTGTTGTAAACACTACTGTAAAATCTGGCACAACATATAAAGAGGCTGAACTGATTGCAAACCTATGTTGATTATACAATACTTTCTGCATTTTCTCACTGTCTGATACTAACAACTTAGAAAGTTATTCCCTTTCTAAGGCAACCTGAGCCAGCCAAAGAAAAAAAAAGTTTATACTGGGAAGCTTTTAAATTATTCAATGTATCATCAAGTAAAATACACAAAGTATTTCTAGCTGTACCTGAGGTATTGATTGGGGTGACTCCCAACTGATAGGGATTTAGCAGTTATTTACTAAATTAGCTTGAAATTTAAAAATACAGTGAAATAGATATGTCATAATTGCTTTGTCCTTTATTAACTTACAATCTCTATTTTACCAAAGCATGCCTTTCTTGGTGTGACACAGGTTATTTTAATGATAATAAAGGCTATTGAAGGTATAAGTGTCTCTTCCATTACACTGGAATGTTTGTGATCACACAAGAATAAAATAGGTAGAGCTGGATCTTTTTCATGCTCTGTCTTTATTATCTGTAGCTCATGGTACTTAACATAAATGCCCAGGCAAAGAAAGGGCTGGACAAGGCCATGAAATGAGTCAAAAGACTAAGTCAAGGAAAGATTTATCGTACTTCCACCGATGTCCCTTAGACCAGTACTTTGTTCAAATATGTGATCCCAATGAACCAGTGTGGAAGACTTAATGATTATTTATTGAACTGTAGTAGTTTCTGCTACAGCATATCAATTACTGCACAAATTCATCTTCAGTCATTATCTACACATCAAAAATTTTATAATCCTAACATCATAGCTATAAACCAGACTGTCTTCACCATTCACCAAGGGATAATCTGGCTTTTGTAAAAGAAAAGATACTCCCCTTTTTTTTTTGGCAGAACCAGGGATTGAACTCAGGCCCTTGCTCTTGCCAGGGAAGTGCTTATTCCACTGAGCCGAGCCATCTCCCCGGTCCAAGACAAGATACTCTTACTTCTATAGGAAAAATAAATTTGTGAAGCATTTTGAAAACTACTATTATTTGTAATTTTATGCCAGGCAGTAATTCCTTATTGGTTATACCTAAATTGTATTCCATTTAGTGATGAATTTGTGACTCAAATTTCTTGGTTCTGTTGGTCACATATGATTTTATTTTATTTTATTTTTATTTTATTTTTTTACAAAAAAATTTCTTTATTTTTTGTCATTATTATTTTTATAGAAAAATAATGATGTAGCAAATTAAAAATTGTAGACAAATATTGAAATGTGAAAGATAAAACATGTAGACAGAATGAATTTTAGAAAAATATTTCTGAAACGAATATATAACATGATATCAATAATAGAGTGTACATTGTAAAAAATTGTTTACAAACTTAAATGAATATAGCAATAAAATTATGTAAAATGAAAAAGGAAGAGTTTATATATCAGGTATATGATAGTTCACTATGTGCCAAAATTAAACTTATATTGATATAATTAGAATTCTGAAAGTGGAATGGGGTAGGCAATAAATATTTAAAGATTTAAAGTTTCTGAATTGAGTTAAAATTATAGCACCAGTTTCCAAGACATATGATTTTATTGTAGTATATCCAGGCAAGAGGGAGAAAAGATGTCTGTCCACCTGTACCAATTATTTCTTCATCATGAAGTTATTAGCAAGCTATGAAATCCAAACCTAAAACTGTGGGTAATTAACCTATTTAAAATACTCAATTGTATTTTCTGGGAAGTTCTTTGTATGGAATAGAAATTAGACTTTGTTAATATTTTCTATTCTATTATTTATTATTACGAAGAATACAGAAAATTTTCCTTTCTGGAGTTCAGTTTTATGATCACTACAATATTAGGTTTAGAATGCTTAATTTTATTGCGTATTAACAATTATTACAATTCCTAGCTTTAACAAGTCATTCCTATGAAATCCTTCATCAGTGAAGCTTCTTGTATGAGTTTTGTGAAAATTAAATAAGAAAACAAAGCACAATTATACCTTAGTAAACTGGAGTAAGATTTGTACAACTGGGTTGGGAAAGATATTGGCTGTCCACATCTACTCTTACTGCTTGAGTTCAGCCCCATGCAAACTCCATTCCACTCCAAGTATGGAATTTGCAGGTCAGCTCACTGTAAAGTATTTCAGCGTCATTTAAAAAATAGTATACAAAATTTTAAAATTAGAAAATTGAAAAATAGGGACTGGAGAGATGGCTCAGTAGAAGAACTGCTTCCCTGGCAAGCATAAGGGATTGAGTTCAATCCCCAGTTCAGCCCCTGAACATAAAAGGAAGAAAATCAAAAAAATACCTACAACTTTCATTGTTCATATACTTATCACTTGAATTTTATCTAAACAACTGACTAATTATGCAAAGACAAAGTTTATTTTAAAATATTGTGCCCAAAGAGAGGAGTCTGGGGTGTACATATGAAATTATCTTACAAAGTGATTGTTTTAAGACAGCTGACAAATGAAACTTTCATATTACTTAGTCATTTTGTAGAAAAACATGCCATGTGTTCATTCAATCATGTATATACTAAAGGACTATAAGACTTAAATGTAAATATGGGGTTCAATCCCATGCTGGCCCCACCCCTGGGGTACTCTGAGACAGCAATTGTGACTGGGGTGGTGGCATGTGCCTGTAATCCCAGCTCTTGGGAAGCTGAAGACAGGAGGATCACTACAAGTCTGATCTGCGTAGGAAAACCCTGTAGACCCTGTACTAAAAAAATAACATAAAATAAAAAATAAATAAATATAAGACTCAAGAGGAGAAATAAGAAGAAAATATGTGTTAGTGTTTCTAAATTGGTAGAAAAATATGTATTCTCTATTCATTTATTTCTGGGTGGTAGGGAAAAATGAAGATATAAATTTTGAAAAAAGTAAAGAAATAGAGAGCTTGCTATGTAAAATGTGGTTCTTGACTGATGTCACCCGGCACGTATTTGAAAGGCAGGGTCTCTTCAAACAGCCAGTAAGCCTATGCACTCAACAACAATCTTTAGGTTAATATAAGTCTCAGATGACTCCTAAACACACTCAAGTTTGAGAATCACTGCATTCCAATCCAGGCCCCTGTGTTTAGAATGTAAGAGACTGTTTCCATTTAACTGTCACTTCCCAATCTTCAGTAATTAGGAAAAGAAACTCAAACAAGACCTCAGCCCTCTCTCCTCTGTGGCAGGTGATTTGTCTTCCTTGCTCCAGATTTCGGAATGGCTGAATGCAGAAGTTACTGGGAACAGTTCATTTCCAATTCTCTTTTACCCTGGAGGAGAAGCTGCCTTCCCTTGCCCAGCCTGTTTGAAACCCAGCGTTTGCGTTTGGATGAATTAGCCCTGTCACTTACAGCATTACATCACAGTCCTCCTGCTACCATTCTTGCAACCTGTTCATTTTATTTTAATCATGCACCCTCAAATGTGATGTATGATAGCCACAGCTATTCCAGATCAGCCCTCCTCTGTTCCCACTCGCTCGTGTGATGAAGCATGCCTCTATTAGGCTTTTTATTAACTTCCCTTGTTTTGCTCTCTGGCCTCATTACCTCATAGTCTTTTACATTAAACTGCTAATGCACACAGTCTATAGGTAGATCATTCTGCACTGCATTACCTCCCCATATATTGTTTTTTTTTTTTTTTTTTTGTCTTTTTGAGACAGGGTCTCACTATGCAGTTCAGGCTGGCCTTAAGCTCACTTTGTAGCTCAGGCTGGTCTCGAACTCACAACAATCCTCCTGCCTCAGCCTCCCAAGTGCTGGGATTACAGGCATGCGCCACCACGCCCGGCTCCCTCCCCATATATTGTTATTTGCTCTTTGTCTTTGACATTTCTCACCTATCTTTTGCCCTCTCAGCAATTCTGGCCATTTTGAGGTATGTTCTTTCTTCCAAGTCATTAACATATAGAGTGGAAAAATATTGGCCTTCATACTGACCCTTGTGGTTCTCTATTTCCCAGTCTTCTGACTCTTAAATGGCTTTCATACCCAAATGCTCTTTCTACTGCAAATAATCCAGTTCTACTTCCACTTAAGTATGGTATAAGAGTGGGTTGAACTCTGTTATTTTTAACTATAAAAGCATAAGTTCACCAGACTTTTGAGTTTAATGAAGTACAACCTATACAGGGTCATACTTTGCCATGGCTCTAGGGGGTCAGGACACAGAGCCAAGAAGCAAAGTTTAAACCAGTGAATTCCCAAAGCTTGACTGGGTAGTTTTTGTGTGACAGTAAATGGAGCATGAAAACTAATGCCAGAGAAACAACAGGCATGACTCTGCCACCGAGATAAGATATTGGATGCTGGAGAAAACTTACACGCAGGTGGAAAAAAAGGGATTCAATTCAGGGGCCACTCAGATGCCGTCATTGGAACAAAACAATAGCAAGAAACAAAACAACAAAAACCCCCGCAGGCTTGAAACTTGATTCCAAAATTTCTTGGCAGTTACTAATTCTGCCGCTGAAATCTAATGTGAGAATTAAATACTCTAATCATACCTCAATTTATTTGCTTTTGTGCATATTCTTTCAAGAATTATATACTGAATCAATACAATAATTATAAGAATTATAATTTGTGGTCTCACACAATATGTAAAAGTGAAATTGCTATCCCCATGTATCACATTAGAATACATGGGGTAAACAACAAGCTTAGATAATTTATTTTATTATTATTATATTTATTTATTTGGTACAAGGGCTCATTACATGGCTCAGACTCATAGGGATCCTCTTGTCTCACCTCTCCAGCACTGGGACACAGGCCTGCACCACCGTGCTTGATTGTGATGGCAGGCAGGGCAACATGGGATGTGGTACGGGGAATCAAACCATCGTGCTTGCCGGGTTGGCATTTAGACAGGCTATCGCTCCAGGCCCAAACCTAGGTCATTCAGAGGTTTGCTCTGCTTTGCTTTATCCTGAGAACAATCTTCAAAGAATGAAAAGAAAGCAATATTAGTCTTTAAAATTTATTTATTGTAGTTAACTCACATAACCAATAAAGCCCACTGCCTTGTATGGTATACGATTATGAAGAGACATAGAATATATTCAATTTAAGTAACAGTGTGTATTCATTACAAGAAAAGGAAGTTTTAATATATGATTTCTCTTGTAGCAATTCAATGGCTTACCTATTGTTTGTTTAGAAAATAAAAATGAATGTGGCACTTAAGTCCACATAACAGCTTATCTTATTAGAATAATAGCAGAAATATATATATATATATATATATATATATATATATATGTTTTAGCTCAACCATATGGAAGTTCTCTAACCTTGAACAATTTGGTTATATTTTGAGTATAAGTTTCCTTCTCTGAGAAAAAAGAGGCAATAGTACTCAAAGAATAGCATCATTTGTAGGTTAAAAGTAAATATGAAAAACTAGCTAGTGCAGTGCCTTGCTCATGTAAAACTCAGTAAATGGGAATGGCATTTGTTTTTACTGTTATGACCCTTATGATTTTTTTTATGATTTTATACAGATGGATATTAAGGATAGAAAAAAAAGTGGATGTATGATAACAATACACTGGATTTCATTCTTCATAACCTCATAGTATAACTCATACCTCACCTCTGTCATAATATGTGAAAGGCATGTGGCCCAGCTCCATGATTCTTAGCATGGAATAGGCCGAGACATAATGACAAACCCTTTGATTGATTTTTATTTTTTATATTTTATTTTTTGGTGGAACCGGGGATTGAACTCAGGCCCCTGTGCTTTCGAGGCAAGTGCTTATTCTACTGAGCCATCTCCCCGGCCCTGGGTTGGTTTTTAAATTCCATCAAGTCCTCTTGGTAGTTGGAGCTCTGGACATAAGTCATTTAATTCCTTTGAGCCTACTCTATCACATTTATAAAATGAAAAAAGGGGGCTGGAGAGATGGCTCAGTGGAAAAAGTGCTTCCTTGGCAAGTGTAAGGGCCTGAGTTTAATCCCCTGTTCTGCCAAAAAAAATTTTTTTTAATTAATTAATTAAAATGAGAAAAGTCCTAGAAATTAACTCAAAAGTCAGTTGTGTCTGTTTGGAGTTGTTTCTTCATCTTCTAATTTTGTTCCATTTATCATTGGGTCTGGTTTTTGCTGGTACAAAGTTACTTTTATCATAGTAGCTTTGTCCTATAATTTTGAGTCAGAGATTGCTATGCTCCCTTACTTTTCCATTGTTGCTCAGACTTGCTTTTCCTGTTTTAGGTCCTTTCAGATTCCAAATGAGTCTTAGGATCTTTTTTTCCAATTTTGTGAATGTTTGTAGTTTGGTCAAGTATTGCTTTGGGGCCAGGGAAATAGCTCAGTAGAATATGTGCTTGCCTGGCAAATGCAAGGCCCTGAGTTCAATCCCTGGTTCTGAAAAAAAAAAAAAAAAAAAACAAATGCATTAAAATTGTATAACATTTTTTGGGAATATGACTATTTTCATGACGTTGGTAATTCCTACAGAAGAATAAAAAAAACATTCCATTTTCTGATATCTTCTTTGATCTTTTTTCAGAATATTTTAGTTTTTTATGTAAAAGTATTTTCCTTCTTTACAAATTGACAAATATTTCATTTTTATTGTATTTTGAAGGGTGTGGTTTCTCTAATATCACTGTCAAGTAATTTGTTTCTTGTGTACAAAAATGGTATGTATTTTTAGTGTAGATTTGGAATCCAGCTACATTACTGAATTTTGTTATTAAATCTACAAGCCTTTGTGGAGTTATTAGTGTCATATTTAGAGTATCATGTCATCTCTCAATAATGATATTGTAAATTATTTATTTTATATATTCATGCTTCTTCTTTCTTCCTGTTGTGGAATTGATCAGGATAAAATTTCCAGAACTATATTGAATGAGAATGAGGACAGTGTTCATCCTTGTCTTGTTCCTGATTGTGGAGTGAAAGCCTTGTGTTTTTGTCCATTTATTATGATGTTAGATGTTGTTTTGTCATAGATAGCTTTACCAGATTGAAATGAAGAACATTTATTGCAATTTTCTGTAGGTATTCTTTTTTATCATGAAGGGGTGTGGGACTTTGTCAAATACTTTTTCTGTGTCTGTTGAGGTGACCGTTTTGTCACTGGCTCTGTTAATATCATTTATTATATTTATTGATCTGTGTATGGGAACCTTTCCTACATTTTTTAATGAATCCTACCTAGACATG
The DNA here is from genome assembly GCA_004027165.1 of Ctenomys sociabilis. NCBI lineage: Eukaryota > Metazoa > Chordata > Mammalia > Rodentia > Ctenomyidae > Ctenomys > Ctenomys sociabilis. The sequence goes on from PVKA01009801.1 coordinate 10,130, forward strand.
GTATATTATTTTATTTTATTTTTTTAAGGGAGAAAGTTAATTTTTATGTGTATGATACACTAGCTAGAGAAGTACAGCTTGCAATAACAACAGCATCAAGCGTAGACTAGGTACTGACAAGTGGTAACTGTTAACACCTTTAACCATAGGAGCAAATTATTTTATTGTTATTATTATTGTTGTTATTATTATTGTTATTATTTTTATTGAAGAAAAAATAGCAATGAGACAGTTTCAAGACAAATTAATAGGACAGATTCGATAAATTAATACATTGCAAAATGTTTTCTTAATGTTTTGGTGTCGTACAAGACGCAAACATGATATTATACTTACAGGCATGATTATAGCAGATGTCTCTAATCAGTGAAGGAAGACAGTGTAGGCATATACCTATCTTAGTTTTTATAGCTTAATTATATCACAGATTCAATAATTAATACTTTCTACCTTGTTATCTTCCTAGTGGTTGTCCACAGTACTAGAAGCCAGTACAATATCTTGTCTAACCACTTAGTGCAAATCTTGCTTCTCTTAGAATTATGCAGAAGCATGGCATATTTATCCTAACTGTACTGTTTATACACACACATCATGATTCTTCCTTTGTATACCCTTTTTTTTTTTTTTGTCTAGACCTGACAAAGATGAGCACTCCATTGGCATTAAACCAATTTAGGTGTCTGAATTTGGCAGCATAAATCCAACATAGATCCAGGGAGATAGCTCAATAGAAAAAGTGCTTGCCTGGTATATAATTTTATTGATGATTATTTTCTTGCATTCTGTCTGCCACTATCTTATTAAGGATATTTGAATATCTATGTTTTTTTGAAACATTGGCCTATAGTTCTCTTTCCTGTTTCAATATTTCTCTAGTTTTGGTATCGAGGTAATGCTTGCTTCCAAGAATGAATTGGGGAGTATTGCTTCCCTTCAATTACATCAAAGAGTTTGAGAAAATAGCAGCATTAGGTATTCTCTAACATTCCTAAATAATTCATCAGTGAACCCATAATTCTGGACTTTTCTTTATTGGTAGGTTTTTAATTACATCTTTAATTTCACCCATTAGTATCTGCTTTTATCTTCTTGATTCAATTTTTGTATTCATATGTATCCAGAAATCTTTCCTTTACTAGTATGTTTTACATTTTAATTGCATACAGGTTCTCAAATTATGTATTAAGGATCTTCTGCATTTCTGCACAATCTGTAATGATTTCATCCTTTTCATTCCTAGTTGCATGGATCTGAGTCTTCTCTTTTTTGATAAGGTTGGCTAAGAGTTTGTCAATTTTATTTAATCTTTCAAGAAGAAGATCAAAGAATAAATTAATATAATCAGAGCTAAGGAAACTATGTAGTAAATCAAAGAATTTGTTCTTGAAAGAAAATCCATGGAAATATGTGCAGCAAAAGGAGTTTCTGTGGCGACAAAAATAGTGGTTAATGATCATGAATAGAAAGATCATAAAGGAAATAAAAAGGGATCACATAAAATCAATAGAGCAGAGCCGGGCGTGGTGGCGCATGCCTGTAATCCCAGCACTCGGGAGGCTGAGGCAGGAGGATTGTTGTGAGTTCGAGACCAGCCTGAGCTACAAAGTGAGCTTAAAGCCAGCCTGAACTGCATAGCGAGACCCTGTCTCAAAAAGACAAAAAAAAAAAAAAAAAAAAAATCAATAGAGCAGCCAGTAGAGAATGCAATGTAGGGCTTACATGGCATACCACCATGCTGGGTCTCAGTACCGCACTCAGTGTACCTGGGATAGGATCAGCAAGGATGAGGTGTTGGGTGTGGTGCCTGAGTCCTTGTGCTAGCCAATCGGGTGCTAACCACACTAAGCTCTCTTGCTGGCCCTTTTCTTTTCTTTTCTTTCTTTTTTTTTTTTTTTTTTTTGAAACAATCTAATAAGTCTCAACTCTTTATAGGCTCTCATGTTTGTTTTAAAATCCATAAAGGGCCAGCCAGATAGCTCAGTGGATTTAAGCACCTGCTTAGGCAGACTCAGGGACCAGGCTTTGATGCCCAGTGTGCTGTTCTGGCTCCGTCCCTGGAGACATGTTAAGAGGGCAACTAAGCTTATCATTCTTAATAGCTGAGTGATACTCCATTATAGAGAAACACCACATCTTTTTCAACCATTCCTCATGTGATGGACATCTTGGTTGTTTCCAAGATTTTGCTATCACACATTGCGCTGCTATAAACATAGGTACACATGTATCACTATGATACAATGTTTTCAGTTCCTCTGGGAAAATTCCCAGTAGAGGGATAGCTGGCTTGCATGGGATTTCTAGTCCTCCTCTTTTGAGGAGTCTCCACAATGACCTCCACAATGGTTGTACCAGGCTACATTCCCACCAGCAGTGGAAAAGTGTTCCCTTTTCCCCACAACCTCTCCAACATTTGTTGTTGGTTGATTTCCTTATGATAGCCATTCTTTCTGGAGTGAGATGGTATCTCAGTGTTGTTTTTATTTGCATTTCACAAATGACTAGCGATGTGGAGCATTTTTTCATATATTTATTTGCTTCTATAATTTCGTCCTCTGAGAAGTGTGTATTCATCTCAGATGCCCATTTCTGAATTGGGTCTTTAAATTTGAGGGCCCTGTTATATCTTAGTTCTTTATATATTCTAGACAGCAGACCTCTGTCTCAATTGCTCAAAACAATTGAGTCAGATAAGGCAAAGTGAATGGCATATGCTGCAGGATACTAATCAGCTTTTCTTCTGGATGGTTAACAACCTAAGTTCACAGATCAGAATTGCAGAAATAGAACAGCCACAGGGCCAGTCAACATTTTGGCCCTAGCCTTTCAAGGTCAGCGAAGACTCAGGACATAGGAGAACCTATACTGCAACATCATGAAACTCAGTTGAGCTCCAAATTTTCTGAACAAGGAGATTATGGAGCCACAGAGGAAAGAGATTGATGATCTATAGTGTGCCTGGGGAGAGTCACACAGAGAGAAAACTTTCTCTCAGGCTCTCACAGAGAACAAACTGGTCAAGCATTGGATGCTCATCCACATGGATGACACAGACAAAGGATCCACAGAATAATGTACAGGACTAAAACATAAACCCTGAAGGAACTTCACTGACCACATAAGAAACATAAAGTACATGTGTTGGTATATAAGTCTTGCTCTACCTAGGTCTTAACCATCCAGCAGAAAAGTATAAAAATGAAGTATACACCGCGGGGCCATAAGAATAAGTTGAGTGTAAATGGGTATGGTTGACAACTTCTTCAGATAAATCACTACTGTTGTGGAATGCTGGACTGTGTTGGATTGTGTTGTGGAGTTCAGGCACCTAAATTAGTTGAATGACAATGGAGTGCCCATCTTTGACAGGTGTAGACAAAGGAAGGGGTATAGAAAGGAAGAATCAAGATGTGTGTGCATGGACAGTGAAGTTGGGATAGATAATGCTGTGCTTATACATAATTCTATGAGAGGTAAGATTTGCACTAATGGTGGTTGGATAGGATATTATGTCGGCTTCTAGTACTATGGGCAACCACTAGGAAAATAACAAGGCAGAAAGTATTAATTATTGAGCAGGTATAAAAAATAAGATACGCAAACAGCTACACTCTCCTAATTTCCTGATAAGAGACATACGGTACAATAATGTCTATAAGTATAATATCATGTATGCATCTTCTTTGATACCAAAACATGATGAAAACAGTTTGCAATGTATTAATTTATCAAATCCATCTTGTCAAGGTATCTTAAAACTGTCTCATTGATATTTGTACTTCGATAAAACAAATATAAAAATTAAAAAAAAATAAATTTCTGTGTAAAAATGAAAACAAAACAAACAAAAAAAAGATGGCAACTAAGACCCGACATGGTGGCGCCCACCTGTAATCCCAGCGCTTGGGAGGCTGAAAGACAGGAGGATCACTACAAGTGCAGTCTGTGTAGTAAATACAATAAATAAATAAATGAAATCCATATAAAAGAATGGAGAAGCAGCAAGGGATAGTGGCATATGCCTATGATATCAGCACTCTGGGAGCCTAAGGTAGAAATATTACAGATTACAACCCAGCTGGACAATTTAATGCTTAGTGACTTAGCAATACTCTCATAATAATAATAAAAAAATAAGTCTGTGGAGGTAGCTTAGTACAAAGACCATGAATTCAATTCCCAGTAAACACACACACACACACACACACACACACACACACACACACACACACATAGCTTTTAGGATTTTGTTTCCCCACTAAAAATTTTGTAACAAAATTGAAAAAGTAACATGTGAAAAAAATGATTTAACCTCATTGTGAAACACTGTGCCTTTATTTTCAGTATTTATATTCTCAAAGAGTCATAATTTTCATTTGGAGAAAGTCTAATATTCAACAGAATAAGAAATACGTAGTTTCTTATAAGAGACATGATGAATTTTCAGAAAACATTTAAAACGTTTAAGGTATGAAGAGAAGAAGCTATTTCAGCAGAATGTATACAGATGAAATACAGGTGAATATTTCGATTTAAAAATGTGTTGCAATAAAAGACATACTGCTATTAACTCTTTTCAAGATCTCCTGAAGCAGTTATGAAATTCCTCTTTTGTGTCTTTAGTTAATTCTGTCCACGTGGTCTCAATGTTGTGAATCAATTCAATGCATTTGCCTGTCTTAATCATTTTATTTTTATTTATTTATTTATTTTTATTTTTTAGTGATACCAGGGATTGAACTCAGGACCTTGGGTTTTCCAGTCACCCACTCATTCCACTGAATTATCTCCTGGCCCCCTTCTTAGTCATTTTAACTGTGGGAACGAGCCATAAATATCGCAGCATAGTATCCTATAAACATGGTGGGTGTACACTGATATTTTTCTGAGCCTACCTTTCTATTGGGTGATAAGGGACAGAAACGTTCACTGCATTTTTTTTTTATCACACCTCATAATGGTACTCAGAAAAACAAAGACTTTCAAAAAGTGGTGACAATGACAGACTAAGTGTGCTTACGAGTACCATGTCCATTATGAGGGGGATTAATGGCAAAATGTTCCTTAATGTAATCCATTCTTAAACAGCCAACATGCATCACGTATTTTGATCATTCTTCTGTATACTTATCAACAACTACTGCAACATAGCTCAGTTAAATTAATTATGAGGTAATTGTCCATGGGTTAGCACCATCCTAGTGTAAACTATATATAGAGCCAGCCGCACTTACCTTCTTCATCTATGGGAAAGTAAACTACTAGGCACATAATGAAAGACATTTACAATAAAGGATAAGTGGGACAAAACAAAACCTTCAAAAGATTATGTAAATTTAAAATCTTTAGAGATATTCCACCATCCCAAAGTTATATATATATATATATATATATATATATATATATATATATATATATATTTGCATTGGAATTTCCCATTTATGAATAGTTTTGTCTGCATGTGGTGTATAATAACCTCTGGACACACACACAGAAGGAAAGCCTTCTACAATTTTACAGCCTTCTAACTTTGCCTGAGGGTTGCTTATAGATACTTGCTTTGTAAACTTGTTTATGACTTCATCACCATGTTCAGTACTGCCTGTCCTTCCCAAGCCCACATCCCATTTAAATCACATTTTCCTTCAACATTTCACACTCCATAGAATATTTGAGCAAAGATTCTGCTCTGGGATGCAATGCCTTACAGTGAATTGGGAATAAATTACCCATGTAGTTCATGCACATCATGTGAGCATTAAATAAGGGAGCAAATCTGTGGTAAAAAGAGCAACTTTGTGTGCCTTAATGCTAAGAATATTTGATAGTATAGTCTGATGTATGATTTTATTAGCCAGAGACCATGTGTACAGCGTATACAAATCTTTAATCAGAATTTTAATATCACACATTCTACAGATGTCACTTCATAAAGTCACACATTTATATCCAGAGTTAGGATGACTTGGCATTTAGAGTTATCCAATAAACGGCTGGAGTTCCATTGTCTTTATACTTTTCTTCCTTTTCCAATTTAATCTGTAAAGTAATATGTATAAATACATGTACTAATAATATTAGATGATACAATCAGAAAGCTCATTGATTTTTCTTTTTTCATTTTTGGAATCAGGTATCAAACTCAGGACCTAGTGGTTGCCAAGAAGGCGTTTATGCCACTGAGCTATTTTCCTGGCCTTTGTTGATAATTTTAATGTATTTTATTTCATATTTGAGGAGGTCTATAAATTTAAGCTGCTTTTGTATCAGTGTAATCACTTTGCAATGGATCCTTGACTTATGAACTCAATTCCACAATGAAAGGTGACTGTAACTTAAATTGGTGGCCAGTCAAAACTATTTTTCTCCTAAAATAGCTAAGGAAATACCCATAATGTGTCCTGAATCCCCCCAAACACCCTCTAACTAACCTATTCATAATAAAAATATTGTGTAATGTACATAATTTACAGAAAGCACCACAAATTTTTCTAGTACGTTAACAAAAAATAAATAAAATGTGGCCGCTTTATGAGAAACAACAATTTCATGGATAGTACTCACCATCCATGTTAAGTTCTTTGGCTTTTGGGAAGAAGGTTGAGAGAGAAACTGCTTATTATTGGAAGGAAAGCCTTCTTCCATGAGATAACCAGGCCCTGGCTCTCAGGGGCTCTTTCTCCTTGTGATTGTGTTGTTGAGTTCAAGCACCTAAGTTAGTTGAATGACAATGGAGTGCCCACCTTTGACAGGTGCAGACAAAGGAAGGGGTATAGAAAGAAAAAATCATGATGTGTGTGTATAGACGGTACAGTTGGGATAGATAACGCTGTGCTTCTACATAATCCTATTAGAGGCAAGATTTGCACTAATGGTGATTGGATAGGATATTATGTTGGCTTCTAGTACTATGGTCATCCACTAGGAAAATAATTATTGAATTTTTGATATAATTCAGGTATAAAAAGTAAGATAAGTAAACAGCTAAACTCTTAATTTACTGATAAGAGACATCTGCTATAATAATGTCTGTAAGTATAATATCATGTATGCACCTTGTACGATACCAAAACATTATGAAAACAGTTTGCAATGTATTAATTTATCAAATCTGTCTTGTTAAGGTGTCTTAAAACTGTCTGATTGATATTTGTACTTCAATAAAATAAAAAATAAATTAAAAAGAAAAAAAAAATAAAGTTTATGCATTATTTAAAAAGAGAGAGAGAGAGAGAGAGAGAGAGAGAGAGAGAATCAGTACCCAAGATCTTCTTCAGGCTCACTAGCTCTCAACCTTTTCAGAACTAAAAACTGGCCTAAGGTTGTCAATGTCTGTGTTTTCTTTAACACTACATGCTACTAATGTGGCATGACATGGTCTTTAAGGAAATGAATGCCACAACGGCCTTTGTCTCTGTTGGGTGGGTCTTCTCTACAATTTGCTTTGGGTTTCCATTAGTCAAGTTTCCCCACCCAAATCTTGTCTTTTTCTATTTTTTTGGTGCAGGGTCTCACTATGCATGCAGCCCACATTCATAGTGATCTTCCTGCTTTTTGCCTCCCATGTGCTGGGATGACAGGCGCGCGCCACCGCGCCCGGATTGCATTGCCGGCTCAGCGCACCCGAAGGCGGGGCCGACGCGGCTGGGGGAACCAAGGATCGAACACTGGTCCCTACGCTTATCTTAGCAAGCACTTAGTACACTGAGCTATACCGCCGGCCCCTCCCCACCCAAATCTTTTCTCTGTAAGATTGTTGAGCTGGTGGCTTTCAACATGCTGTACATATTAGTGAGATCAGTCACATGAACACCACTCTTATATTCTCCCCAATTTCCTTCTTATTTTTGGTTACATTTTTTTGTGGAACTGGGGACTGAACTCAGGCCCTTACACTTGTCAGGGACATGCTTATTCCAGTGAGCCATCTCCCTGGCCCCTTGATTACTTTTTCTTGTCGTTAGATTCTTTTCTAGATTTTGGAGGGCCATTTTGATAGCAGTAACTGTAGAGATTATATAAACCTCTGACTGACTGAAATTACTCCCACAAACACAGGTGTGTGGGCTTAGACTTATGTTTTCACAAACTTTTCTGGCATCACAAGTCTTTGTTTACAATTAGCAGCACAAGATGCCAGCAATTGAAACTCAAGATTATGGTCATGAGTTTAACCTAAACTCCAGTCATAACCCAAATGGTTCATGTCTGAGACTGGTTGTAACTCGAAGGTCCACTGTATTAGAATAAAACATACCAACAAATTAAGTGTATTTATGTATTTATTTGTTCACTAGATTATAATAACTTAAAAGTGTTAATTTTTCTGAGTATAAAACTAACCTATTTTCCTATAAAACTTTCAAGGGTTTAGGGAAATATATAAAGTAAGATATTATATCTTATGTTTCTTCACTTTTAGGATAAAAAGTCCCAGTCTGTAAAATTCCAAAGATTGGATATTTTGGGCTCACAGTAAGCCATCACCTCCATGCCAAGTACTAGGGGATCGACAGGCACAGCCACAAGCTACTTCAAGTTGGATCATTGGTCTCCATTCCTCTTCCCATTCTTTCTATTCCTTGACACTAGGATAAGTGCCCAGACCTGGAAAGTTACTTTGTGCTAAGTTCTTATTCTTCAGACAACAAATACATTTTTGAAATATGTATTTCTAGGCCTGGAAAGATAGCTCATCAGACTAAGCCCCTTCTTAGGCAAGCATAGGGGCTAGGGTTTGATCCCTGGCACCACAGGCTGTGCTGGCCCCACTCTTGGGTGCACTGAGCTGGCCACCAAGACTGGGTGTGGTGGTGCACATCTGTAATCCCAGCGCTAGTGAGGCTGAGGCAGGAGGATCACTACAAGCCTGAGCTGCATAGTGAGACTTTCTACTAAATACATTAAATAATAATAACAAAATACATACTTCTTGAAACAGTGAGTTCTTTAGTTGACCCTTTGGAAAGTGTAAGATTTCTTATGAGTATCTTTCAGGCAACAATAGTTCGATAATGTAAGCAAATTAAAAGTACTATTACAGAGGTGTCAGTATACTTCTCCAACATATCTTTCATGTATATTCACACAGAGTGACAAGAAGACTTTGGGTTTTTTTTTGTTGTTGTTGTTTATTTGTCTTTTTACACAGGAAGCATTCCTAGCACTCCCCAGGATGGAGAGCCAGTAACAAGTGATGTAAGTAGCCTCAATCATTTTTACAGATACTCAAATATACACAAAGGCTTCTCCTACCTATATACGAATTTTTCCTATTATTTTGCACATTTAAAGATTTATTCAGGATGGTCCTTAATATGTAGCATCTACTCTGCTTATTTGAACCTGAGGTTAAAATCACATTTTAGGTAATAATGATGTTCACTGAATTTCAGCCTAGTTGCCTGTGGCAGTACTCCTTCACCATGTCTCACACCAAGGAGTACAGTGGTACCCTGAGGCCAAAAAGGATAGTAGGATAGATGAAAGCTGTTTGTTACTCCTTGATATTTTCGTCCCAAGATTACACAAGAGAGAAGGACTATTCATGTATTATGTCCTAAGCTATCATGCTATGGAACAGCGGCTTCAACCAAGATGAGAAACAATAAAATTACTAAAAATTATAGGGAATGGTTGTTATTATTAATTATTATTCTCCCTTAAATTGTCATAATCTTCCTTTGTTTTCGGTGTGGAGATGTCTTAGATTCATTCTCACATGGAGGGAGATCCTGCCCTGCAAAGGCCTGGAAGAAGAAACTGGACTATAACTAATCAGTGCAATGTCTCAAAAGCTATTCTCTGGACAGACTTTCCATACGGGCTCTTCTAGTTTCTTGCTCCTAGAAACACTGATCGCATGGTGAAGAACGCTGGCTGCAACCTGAGCTGCTGCTCCCCGTGGTTGTTTCTCCTACTCCCCTACGAGGCCTCCACATCGGAGGGCAACCTCTTGCACATCCGAAATTACCCATCTCCTGGATTACTTTTTCCTTTGCTGCTCCATTTAAAAGGACAAAATTCTCAGATAGGTAAAGACTGAACATATTTATGACAAAATTACATCTAGCTACTTTGAAAAATCCACAGTCTCAGGAAAAAATACCAGACAAATTGGCTCAGTGACATCTCACAGGAATTTTTCTGGGCATACGCACGGTGCAGTTTTATTACTTTTATTGCTTATTTCAGTAGAAGATTAGGCATATGTATTTCTGTCCATGCTGTGGTGAGTGGGACGCTGCAGGGAATTTACCGGTATTTGAACATGATTCATAATGAATAATGGTTGACCTGCATCACATCCCATTAAACGAGGTGGCTGTGACACTGAAGTGTAAGTGATGCTGTAGCCATAGGATCTGATACTACAAATTATGTAAAACAATCATATTTAGTTTAAGGGACCATGCCTTAAAACACATCCCTTGATAAAAATAACTATAGTTTCCCACAGGTCCACCAATATGACTATAAATTGGAAACACACACACACACACACACACACATACACACAACACACACACACAACACACATGCATACACACCACACACACACACACACACATACACACAACACACACACACACACACACACTCAAAGGGATGCAAACATACACTTCAGACAAAAAATGAGTACGAAATACAAACTAATCCTTCAGATTGCAGACAACTTCATCCCTAATGACAATGGCTAAAATTTTTTACATGACTCTAGATATGGTTCATTAGAATAGTACTTACAAAGAAAAACATAATTATCTCCAGCGCTGCTGATTGAATCCAGGGCCTTGATACTGAATAATATGTCCATTCAACCCATTATTTTTTGTTTGGAGAGAAAACCTAAGTCCCCAATCTTCCAAGCTGGGTTGGAGTTTGCAGTCTTCCTGCCTTAGCCTCCCAAACTCCAGGAAGAAGATCGCTGCTAGCTTCATAAAGAGACTGCCGAAATCTGTCCCAAAGTCGCTGCGCCATTTCACATTCCCGTCAGAGCAGGGCAGCGTGCTTTGTTCAGCTTCCCCAGATTTGTCGCTGACAACTCCTGGCGTCTGTAGCTAATCTAATGAATGTGTAGTAGTCTCTCCATTTGATTGCAATCAAAATTTCCAACATGATTAATAATCATTAACATTTTAAATTTGCATATTAGCTGCTTATCTTTTTATGAAGTAATTTTTCACCTTCCCTACCTTTGTTTTTCTTTTTTAGTGAATTTGAACTGATTATTATTATTATCAATTATGCCTATAATAGCATGTGTCTTTTGCTAACTGTTGGTATTGATAATATTTTTCTCAGTGCATGACGTACCTAATTCTAATACAATACTTAAAAATGTTTAAGTAAATTTATTAAGGTAGATCTAATTATGGGGCCAGGGAGATGGCTCAGTAGAATAAGCACTTGCCTGGTAAGCACAAAGGCTTGAGTTCAATACCTGGTTCAGCCAAAAAAAAAAAAAGGATGTATTTAATTACAATATGTGTATTTCATTTTATTTTATTTACATAATTACATAGATTTTGACAAATATACATATCATGCAACACACACAACCATGACAGAAATGCAGAATAGTTTTTCACTCCCCTCTGATTCTCTTTTTTTTTCATTTTTTTGCAGTACCGGGGATTGAACTCAGGACCTTGCACTTGTCAGGCAAGCTCTTACTCTACTGAGCTATCTCCTCAGCCCAGCTTTCTGATTCTTACTTCCACTAAATCATAGGCATTGTAGAATAGGTTTGACATTTCTAAAATTCATACAAATGGAATCCCCACTCTTTTGCCAGATTCACTTTATCTAGCATGCTATTGTGTTTATCAATAGTTCTTTAACTAAAGGCTTTCTTTTCCTGATAGTTGAATTTTAATAAGTTTTTCTTTCTTTTTGTATTAGTACATGTTTTACAGAACTTTTGTTTACATTCTTTGTATGGAGTTGGTACCCAAACATAACGCATTTCAATTCGTTTTTAAATAACTTTTCCCTCTTGTCCTGTTGCTCCATTTCTACATCCTCTTTCCATTGCAGAAAGATCTTCCTACTTTCTAGTATCCAAGATTTATTTTCATTGTTGAACAGTTTCTCAATACATGATTTAATTTATAAAGTGATTTCTCTGTCCATGGATATTTGAGTTACTTTTAGCTCAACATTCTTATAAGTAGAGCTGTCTTAAGCATTCAATTTATTTTGGGTAACCTATAATTTTATTTTTTTCTTGCATAAATATGAAAAGTGAGACTACTAGATTGGATGAAGGTCCTTTGAAATAGCTCTCATAGGCACTAATGCGCCTTTCTGATGATGTAAGTATAAAATGCATTTTTGAATCTAGTTTTACTGATCATTTTCTCTGCTGATGATAAATCTCCTTACCTGTGCTTATGCTTCCTAATCTTTGATTGAATACCTGTCATTGTGCCTGTGAAGGACAGTAGAGAATACAGTAAAGGATATTTATGTCCTAAGAAGAATTTCCTTTCATATGGTAAGCACTGAGTGTAGGGAAATGTTTTAATTTGGTCTGTGAGAGGGTGGAGCAATTTACTGACCAGTGGGCTCACAACTTCCCTACTAATTGAGGATTTTAGCAAAGCTCGGCCTTAGCTCTGGCATCAGACATCGCCCAGCCTGTGTGATACTGAATAACGGGCTGCCTCTCCACTTTCCTGCCCCGTCCTCAGCCCTGGGGGTCTGCTCATTCACACCTGTGTGCCTTGCCAAGTGCTTGGGCTGTTGCTCTCAGGTCTTTCCTGCACTCAGCTGTTTGGGGGCCAAGGCTCTACACCTCTTGTGGTGCCCTTGTACACTGCAACCTTCGAGAGTCACTTTCCGTGTTTGGAGTGCTGCGGTGTTTGTGTGCTGCCTCCAGAAGGCTCTGCATGTCTCAGATTTCTCCTGACCCTATTTCTCCATGCCGAGAAACACCTAATAGTGTTTCAGAGAAAATGATTAAAAACTTATAACAAATTGGTTAGGAAACAGCTATATAACAAGAAATGTAACTTTTGTATGTGTAAATCCCCTCAGGATTTACCCTGAAGCCCTGTACCGCACTTTGTAGATCCTTTGTCAGTGTCAGCCATGTGGATGAGTCACGGCCATTGCTTGACCAATCTGATCTCTGTGAAAGGAGTATTATTTTATAATATATGTGCATCAGAGTTAGAAATTTTAAAGCAATTTTTTTTTTTTTTTTTTTTTTTTTTTTGTGGAACCGGGGATTGAACTCAGACCCTTGTGCTTGCCAGGGAAACACTTATTCCACTGAACCATCTCCCCAGCCCTAAAGCAATATTTAAACACTGATTTTCAAATGTTTACGTTGTTCCATTTCAAAAATAAAAGAACAGAATGCTGAGGGAAGCCTATGCACTAAATATGACTAAATACAGCTAGATGAAGATGCAAATTAGTTGCAAAAACTTGTAAACAAAAAGATACTCAGCATTTTACTCCTAAAAGCTTTACTGAAGAACAAGAAATGGCAAGAAATAAAAAATGCATGGGCTACTTGGAACAGATGGTGTGGTATCAAAGATAGGTAGGAACTCATAATTATTTAGTTATCCGTTTCTTGCTGACATAACTGTCAAGCAGAAAAATTGCTTTAACCGGCAGGTAAAATAAACATGGAAAGGGAAGAACTTGAGGTGCAGTTTGGGGGAAAGAGGGGCGTACCGCTGCTGTGCTAAGATTTGGTCACCTCTTCTGAGTATGGGTTACACCATGGTCAGGCAACCTACTGTGCCGTGGATCGAAGGGAGAGAACAGGAAGAATGCAAACACTGAAATCAGAAGAAAGAGTTTGACAGGTTAAAAAAAATGGGGAACCGGCTGAGACTGAAGCTATGCAAAACCATAATTTAACATGAAGCAGAATTTAAAGCTGCATCACTGAGGTTGATGGTTTACCGTTTGTTTGTTGCTAGGTTGTGTTTGCTGTACAAAACGGTTGCATTTATTATGAGGGGTTGGTCCAGGTACACAACTCTTTTAGTTCTTCCTTCATCCCCTAACTCTACCACCTCTCTCTGCTCCTAAATATTTTTTCCATTTGTTTCCTTCCTAGTGTGTGTGTGTGTGTGTGTGTGTGTGTGTGTGTGTGTGTGTGTGTGTTTATCCCCTTTCCCTTCTCCCTTCCACCTTCCACCCATTTCTTACTCCCTTTCCCATTTGGAAAAGGTTTCTCTGCTTCCATTTTCCAGCCTTTAGTTTGCTCTCTATATTTTGGGTTTCTCACAGGAGAGAACCAAGCACTATTTAAACTTATGCATCTGATTTATTTTATTAATATGATGGTCTCAAAATAAATCCATTTGCCTGTGAATGCCTCAAATGTACCCTTATGTACAGCAGAATAGTTTTCCCTTATGCGTAAATTCCACACTGCAGTGCCAGGGACATAGCTCAGCAGACTAAGTGCCTCCTTATGCAAGTACAGGAACCGGGGTTTGATCCCTGGTCCCACATCCCAGGATGTGCTGAGCTGGAGACCGAATCCTGGCATGGTGGCGCATGTCCATAATCCCAAGACTGGGGAGACTGAGATAGGAGGATCTCTAGGAGTCCGAGCTGCATAGTGAGACCCTGTACTAAATACATTAAATCAATAAATTCCACATTGCTCTTTAACCATTTGTCTGTTGGTGGGAAAATAGGAATGGGGCCTAATGGTCCCCGACTTGAACTTCCCAGGGAGTCTTAAGGTATCCATGGCCACCCCTTATCCCCTCCATGTCCGTCTTCCATGGCTGCCTCTCACGCAGCCTCTGCAGCAGTGAGACACTTCAGTCCTGGTGTGAAGATACTCCGTGGTCCATTCCACACAATTAACCCCTTTCCCAAATGACAGCTGTTTCAACTTTCTGGTGAAGTGGCAGAGGCTGGGCTGAAGTTTTACTGCTTCTCTATCCCACTGTCAAGAAGTCACTCTCAAATATGTAGATTTTTTTTTTTTTTTTTCTGTTTACGACAACCGTGAGTTTTTCTCGGTGAGCCAGTGCTATGGACTCAGCATTATTTCTTCCCGAAGTAACCAACTCTTCTGAGCTTATTCTCTGGGTAGCTGTCCTTGTGGGTAGTTATTTGGTAGTTTCCTTTGTAACCCTGCGCTGGAGGGCAGAGGTGCCTCGAAATTGCCAGTGTGTGGGTGGCAGGTTCTTCTCTTTAGAACACAATGTTCGAGTCATCATGGCTGAGAGTTCACTTTCAATACATTGATCAGTAGAAATAATCATTGATTTACTAGCTAAAATAAAACTTAAAATTTTTTCATCACTGTTGTGAAACATATGACAAAACAACTTCTATGATGCAATGCAAAGTTGTACTGTGATAAAAGCATTTCTTTGAGTTAAAATTACCAAGGGGCCAGAGAGATCTCTCAGCAGACTGAGCACCTGCTTAGGCAGTTCAAACCACTGCACCCCATGCAAAGCCAACTCCATTCCCCAGGTGAGCCAGTGGGCCAGAGTCCCCGTGCGGTGGAACACATCTGTAATTCCTACCCTGGGGAGGCTGAAAGCAGGAGGATAATTACAAGTCTGAGCTGTGCAGTGAGGCCCTGCAACAACCAAATACCTTAAAAAAATCCTAATAATAAAATGTAATATACATAATAGCTATATACATATATTAACATATTATAAATATGCAAATAAATAATATGAATAAAATAATATTTAACATAAAATAACTAATAATTAATTAATATAAAACTAGATTTAATCTCAATTCAATTGAACCTTTAAGGTTCAGATACCATGGGGTCTGCCATGCCAGCCCTGTTCCTGGGGCACGCTGAGCCAGCAATTGAGACTGGGCATGTTGGTGTGTTGGTGTGCAGCTGTAATACCAGCTCTTGGGAGGCTGTAAACAGGAGGATCATTGTGGGTAAGATCTAGTAGTGTGACCCTGAACACCCTGTAAACTCTCCCCTAAAACACACACACACACGCACACACACACACACACACACATACACACACACACACATATATTCAGGTACCAAACAGACCAGATTGTGGGGTAGGAACTTTTAAAGTTTAGTACAAAATAGAAAAAAAATATATATAACTTTTCTTTAATGGCTTAGCCAAATACAGTTTTAGAGAGATTAAAGCAGTGAATAAAAAGAAAAAACTCAAATCCAAAATGTCTCTTCCCTGACAGCAAACTTGGTAGCTTGAAAAATTCTTTATAATCTGAATTTTCTGTGAGGTACACACACACACACACACAGAGAGAGAGAGAGAGAGAGAGAGGAGAGTTTCCTTTGCCTGGGAAATTTGTGTTTCCATTTTGCAATAAGTTCTGCTGCTTTGTGCTTTCCCTCCATAACAAACTATTGCTTAGTCCTCTCTTAACTCTGCTTTGTAATTATTTTTCAGCAGAGAAAGAAACCTGCCAGTTATAGGGTAGCATCTTCTATACCAAAATAACAGTACATTGCTGTGAAGTCAATAAGACCTTATGTTTGTCCTTCTCCTTCATTTAACTACTCCATTCAATGCATGGCTTCTAAAGCAGGTTTGAAATAACAAGCAGTGTGGAGAGAACTGGCCAACTGTGCTGGAATCTTGGGCTTCAGCCCCATTTTCCCAGGTCTGGGTGTCATTTTCCTCACTAAACCAGAGGCTCCCAGCAGTAAGGAGAGAGGACAGGAAGGCCCTGTGCAAAGTGAGGGTTCTCAGAGCTGCACAGGCTCATGAGTGGAGGGAGTGCGGAAAGCCTTCCAGCAGGGAAGTGCAGACTACAGGGGTAGCTGGGGCACTGCGAGGAGGCCAAGCCAAGGAGGAGGCCTGGTGGGTGCTTACGCTGCTGTGCTGTCTCTCTGCTGGCCCTCACATGGAGCCCTACTAAAGCTGAATTGACTGACATTTTGCCTGGCTTGCCTGTTAATTTGTCATGGTCTAACTTGGTAATGTGAGTCTTGCATTTTAAAGACAAAGTACAATTTATTACTTGTAACAATAGCTTTAGGAAGAATATAACCATTTTTGCCCCTAATCTCTAAATGGCAATTATCCCAGCATAATATGTGAACAAGCAATAGAGTATAGCAAAGGAACTAGATATTTCTCAACATAAATAGATGTTTTATTTATTTTTAATTTTAAGGAGAGCAAAACACACACTAATAAATGATACAGAATTTCAAAGGAAGGTGATAGGAAATGAATAAGTCATTATGTTACGTGGTATGTTGTCTTCAAAGTAGTTGCTGTTGGTCAGATACAGACTTGCAAAATTATCGCATGATCACACACTATAAGCACTAACTGTTCCTGTGAAGGAACTGATAAAAATTAATAGTACAATTTTCTTTATATATATATATACATATATATATATACATATATATATATATATATATATATGTTTTCTCTTATCTTCTCCTTCCTATTTTTTCTTTTCCCCATCCCAGTTCTTTCTTATCTGATTTTTTGTCCAGTTTCTTCCCTCTTTTACGCAACTGTCTAAAAGTTTCTTTTCTCTTGTCTCTAAGGACAATATCATCATTATTAAATGGTGAGCATAACTATTTTTGTTTTGATGAAATATGCTATGTGTTGCAAGGTAAGGCTATTTGCTATCTAACATATTTTGTTGTTGCTTTAAGCGTTTCTTGAATTGTACTTATTTAAATTATGTAGTACAGAATAATATGTACAATGTGTCAGGATCAGTTGAGGGTAATTAGCATGTCCATCACCTCAAATTAAAAAGAATTGTCCCAAAGATATAAAGGACATCATATAAACACATTTGAAAAATTCTCTCAAAAGAACACATAAAGGCAAGATACTCATGAAGAATTGCATCCCAGCCCCCTTGTCCTTGATTTTTTTCTATCAAAAAATACCATAAAGTGACAAAGACAGGATGTCACTCTCAACTCCTTGTTATGAAAAGGCTTTCACTTCCTATCAAGTATTCTCTTGGGTCACTCATCACAGATGGAGGTAATCACACAATGTAAGGCTGATATAAGAAGGACCAAGAGCCATGGGAGAGAATCTCATTGTGGAATTTCCATCAGACGGATATTTAGGCAGGATGGTGCTTCTGATGGCTGTCACAGGAGCAAACCAAGGCAACTGTTCAAGTTGTACACCAAAACCATGGGAGCCCATCATTTTAAGCCCTTACATATTAGACTAATTTGATAGAACAATACATACTTGATGCTGTTAAGTGCTGTAGTTTGCGGTACACAAAGAGCATTTGCACAGGTTCAATTTCAACAAGTTGAACTATTTTGAAATAAGCACTGAATTTAATTGAAATGAATATTTCTTTACCAGTTTCAGAAAGATAGAGGTTTGAAACCTTCTGTTCCAACATTATCAGATTCTCTACCTCTTTTTTCATCTATTGATAAATACCTACCATTCCTTTAAAAGGTCCTGTCATCCCTTCCTTTGTAAGGTCCTTCTGCCATCTTCTAGAAAATTCCAGTTTTCCATTTCATGATTTCCCTTCATCTAGAGTAGAATCCCTCATAGCTATGACCAGATTCCATTTGACATTCTAATGATTTTTTTTCCTTTTTTTAAAAATGGACTTAGCACAGGGTCTCATTGCATAGACTGGACTCATAGTGATTCTCCAGTTTTCAGCCTCAGAAGCACTGGGACTGATTATAGGCATGTACCTCCATGCCTGGTCTCAACGGCCTTCTCAGTGCACCCCAAGGGTGGGGCCATCATGGCATGCCAGAAATCAAACCCTGGCCTCTGCACTCTGCCTAAGCAGGCAGTTTAGTGTGCTGAGCTATCTGACTGGCCCTTGTTTCAATTCTTTATGCAGTTTCTTGCTATGCAGCTCAGGCTTGCCTTGAACTCTTTTTGTAGCCCAGCCTGGTCTGAAATTTGCAGTGATCCTCCAGCCTCAGCCTCCCAAATCTGGCATTATTGGTGTGTGCTACCATGCGTGGCCTCATATTTGTCTTTAAAATGGTTTTAAAGTAGTGAGAATATTTTTTTTTTTTAACCCAGGAATCAAACTCAGGACGTCATGCTGGCTAGGCAAGCACTATGCCACTGAGCTATGTCTCTGGCACCTTATCATGCTTCTGTAAAACTAAGGTTTAACACAGGATTTGGTATAAAAGATCCAATAACTTATTGAGTCAACAATACTATTGAACAACTACTAAATGAAAGTCAATGTTCCAGCTATGTGGAATCTTTGTGGAGCAACAAAGATTTCTTTATCTATGAACATATAATCAGAAGGAAAACATTGATATATAGTTATTTTTTGTAGAACTAACAATGTTATCAGCATATTCATGCTTACACAATTTCACAGTTTTTCCAAACAAGTTGAAGACATTTTAATTTATTATAGTTATCCATGTATAATCATCCGCTCTGAGATTAAAAGTCTGATTATAAAAAATAGGATTACCCAAAGTGCCTGCTTAGGCAAATCTATGGACCCGGAATCTATCTCCAGCACCACATTCAATCCAGCCCTGTGCCCTGGCAAACTGAGCTTTCTGCCAAGACTGGGTGTGGTGGCACACAGCTGTGATCCCAGCACTGGGGCAGCTGTATAACAGGAGGGTCACTACAAGTCTGAGCTTCATAGGAAGACCCTGTACTAAGATTAAGAAAAAATAAAAAGGATTTATATCCCAACACAACGTTTACATTTCACCAAGGCTTTCAGGTGCTTTCATTTCTTAAAAAAAAAAAAAGTTAATAGTGATAAACATTAACCCTGTTGGCAAACTGGTATATGGGATGCCAGCTATATTAAATCATATCATATAGTTGTTTCAAATAATTTATGCCTATGCAGTACCTTGCAACTTAACTATGTTCAAATTGTTTGCAACACTTTTCAACAGTTTTTCCAGTTATTCCTTATAACAAATGCAGAGGTAAATGAAGAAAAATTCCTTTACAGATCCATTTCTACTTTCCACTCTTATTTTAACATCAAATAATATATGATCATTGTTGAAAATTTGGAGCTCAGTAAATACTCGTGTAAAGAAAAAGTAAAAGTATCACAACATCAAAAAAAAGCACATTTCAGAGAAAATGCTAGCAGAGCTCAACTCAGTCTTTCTGTGTGATTTTTCCTTTTTTATGCTTGAAATTACATATAAAAATTAGCATTTCCCACTTTCACTTCATCATACTTATTTGACATGATTTATTCAATACTTTTATTTTTGAATTGTCACATCTACTTGTATACAACCATGTAGCAAGCATTGGACATAAATAATTTTGTACTTTTTTCAGGATCCCCCTAGGATATATTCCAGAAAGAGATATATTATGTGAACTGTTATAAATATTTTATTTAGTTGGAAAGACTGCAAAAGAATAATATTCCTACTAGCATTATGAATGTTCTCTTTATTTTACATGCAATCGATTCCCTTAGTATCAGCTGGCTAATTTTTGCTAATATAACAGTTGAAATCAAACTTATTGTTTTAATTTGCATTTATTTGATTATCAATGAAGCCAATCTTTTTTTTTTCCTATTTTCAACAATTTGCATCTTCTTTGTGGTTTATGTCTTTACATATTTGCCTCCTGGGTTGTAGAATTTTCTAACAGATCAATAAGTTCATCTGCATAGAAAGGAATAATGAGTATTTTGGTCTCATCTATTGAAAAGTCTTTTTAGCATGATATACAGATATAGACAGACAAAGACAAAGACATAGACATAGATATAGATATAATCCTAATTTCATGTATCAATTTCCTCCATCCTTTTTATTGTTTTCATATTTTCAGTCCTTTTATGCCCTAGACAGTACTTCGCCTCTCAGTAAACTAAATAGTGGAATATAAATTATCTTAATCAGATATTAACAAGAGAACAAATCAATCAAGCCCTTGTTATTGTAAAATGTAATTCTATAATGTATAGTATGTCACTGAACGATAATGTGAAAAGCTTTTGTGGTAGAGTTAATTCTTTTGCTGTGAGCTGAATCTGCTAAGTGGGTTTCTCTATTCTTCTTATTGCATGAACTTTGCCTGAAATGTACGTTCTTTATTTTCCATTCTTGCTTTCTTGATAGAGTTAGAAGCATAGCAAAGATTCTTATGGTCCTAAACTATTACCCCTAATAATTTATAGCTCTCCTGTTGAAAAGTTTTGTTTTTCAGGTACTTAGCTTCTCTATATTATTTCATTTGTTTTATATATGCAGTAATTCCATGTTCATATTTCAATACAATGTCAAGGAAAGCTGGCATGTACAGATTTAAGAATAAATACATCTGATTTTTTAATGACTGATTTTCTTTATTTTAAAGAAGAAGAAGATGTGGAAATCAAGTTTCAAAACCAGGTAGCAGGACAGTTACAACAGTTGATATATTGTGTTTTGTTGTTTTCATAGTAGTTACTCAGAGCACATCTGATTCCTTACAAGCCTCCAACCTCCTTACTAGAAAACATATTGCTTCATCACCACAGCTATGTCAACTCTAGTAATCTGGTAAATGGCATAGAAATGAAAGCATATCTTGAAAACATTAATAAAAATTGTTTTATTGGTTGTATTGTATATGATTCTTCCACCCCTCAGAATTCGGAGATAGACATTACAGCACAATGATCTAAGTTTTAATGCTGTAGTATTTGTGTTATGTTTCGTATTTCAGTTTGGTGTCATTAATTTATCTCTATTTACAAAATAATTTTAGCAAATGGACACTATCAGTTTCTCCCATACTATGAGGCCCCCAATGATAAAATCTGTCACCTTTTCCCAAAGTACTGCAACAACCTTCTCACTACTCTTGCTGTTCCTATTTCTGCACATGATCCATTATGCTATGAATAGAGCCTTTTAAATTATGTCAAATCACATCATTTATCTGCTTGAAACTACCTCATATACCTCAGAGTAAATCTCTTCAAATCCCTACCTTATTTGCCATCCAGTCCACTCTACTTCCCTCATGTCCATATTCTTACCAACTTCTCTGTTATGCATAATTTTGTTTTGTTTTTCTTTCCTTTGGCCATGCCAGCCAGCCCTAAGGGTAGGGCTGGAGTGGCATGTGGTGCCAGGGATCAAACTGTGGTCCCCTGTGCCTACCTGAGCTTGCCTAAGGAGACACTTTAGGTCTCTGAGCAAGCTATCTCACCAGTCATTATGCACAATTTTCTGGGGATGCTAAAAGCCTATTTGTTCCTTAAGTCCTAAGTGTTCCCTCACCCTGTGTCTGCCTTGTAGTTCTCTCTAGGTGGAATGTACTTCACCAGGCTGACTCTTTGATGTTATAGGGTAACCAGCTGCTTCTGGATGATAAGGAACATGATAAGACCAATGAATTCCATGACCATGAGCTCACTGCTGCACTTCTCTGGCTGTAAAATGTGTTCCTTGCTCAGAAGCAATGCTGTGTAGCATTCCATGGCAGTGGATAAGGCATTTGTAAGCCCAAGGATGGTAGTTTTTGCAGAAGCATTACTTGAAGCAAAGGCAAGTCCATATCCAGAATATGAGTCTATACCAGTGAGGACAAAGCACAGTCCCTTCCATTATGGAAGTGTCCTACCACCAGGTTGTAGGTTGATCACCCCTGGAATGGTGCCCATACCAGGGACTCAATGTTGGTCTCTTTGTGCTGAGTCACTCTGGGGCAGAACCAATTGCGCTCCAGGGAGAGATGCCCACCACCCAGAACTGCACCAGAACTGCGCCCCATAGTCATCTGGCCAAGTTGACACAATGTATCAACCACTACATCTCCCCTGCTAATTCATAGCCAGTAAAACCTGAACAGTTATATAAAAATGGCATGTTCCTACATGCAGCTAGTTGTGGAAATATATTTTATTGAGTGACTATACTTTTCAGTTCAAGTTTATCTTTCTTCCAGTGCCAGAAGGATTGAAGGAAAGAAAAAATAATCTGCACGGTGACAGGGACTCTGGAGGCACTGATCAAAAGCCTCCCTGGACTTTATGAGCAATTACCCAAAGTAGAGAATTGGTGTTGTTTATAGGACAGGGCCAAGGTGCTGGAGATTAGAGAGTTGTATCGGCAGTGAACTGACCATCCCTTGTGGAATTATTACCGAGGCAGCCCTGAATGATCAAAGGAAGGTCACAGCACATCGGTCTGCATATCCTTCTGACACACCATCATCCATCATAAATGCACTGTCCGACAGAAGCCTCACTACAAACTGAGTGAGGTTAGATTTATGCTACCATTTACTGGACAGTAACGAAAGAAGAGTGGATGAAAGAGAAATAGAAATTAGCAAAGAAGATGCAGGATATAAAGAAGCATCATTAAATGTGTTACAGGAAATAGAATGTTGTGAAGATATAGCAAAGAGAAAGGTGAGAAGATCATAACTATTTTAATTCTCTGAAAGATGAAAATGGAACAGTAAAAATTTTCCCAATGTATGGAGAAAAAAATAAAATAGATAACATAAATTGGGGGAGGGCAGGCAGATAGCTCAGCAGGTTAAGCACCTGTCTGGAAAGCTCAAGGACCCAGTTTCTATGCTCAGTACCACAAGCCATGTTGGTCCCTAACCCAGGTATGCTAAGTGGGCCACAGAAAGTAGGTGTGGTAGTGCATGCATGTAATGCTATCTCTGGGGAGGCTGAAATAGGAGGATCATTGCAAGTCTGAGCTGCATAGCATGACCCCATAACAAATACATAAATTAAAAACAAATAAATAAGTAAATAAATAAATAAATAGGTTCGTCTACAAAGTGGTCTTATGGCTATGATGCTCTGGAGAATGTATGTTAAATTTTACATTGAGTTTAATTGTATGATTTGCTTTTGTTACCATTTGATAGGAAAGTGTGTTAATAGTTGTCTCTTCCAACAGTGTCTGGGAGATAGCCCAGTAGAATAAGTGCCTGCCTGGCAATCTCAGGATCCTGAGTTCAATCCCTGGTACCATGAAAAAAAAATAGTTGCCTATTCCTGGAAAGAGAGCTATGATCAGTCCTGATTTCAGACATTTGGGCTCCAGAATTATTAAGCTGAAAGAATCAATAGATTTACACTGTGTATTAGAAAAATAAAACAGGTGGGTTTACTGTAGCAGTTTATTTTTCTGCTGGTGAGGTTGAATTTTTTTTTCTTGATACATAATAGGATGTTAATTGTACACAGGTCATATTCCTACAGCACACTTTCTCTATTTGTATTTTAATGACATTGTCCTTTGTTGAACACAAGTGTTGTTTTGTTTTAGTCCAGTTTATCTATTTTTTCTTTCTTGTACTTCCTTATTCAAGGAAACATTTGTTGTCCTATTTACAGATACATCACTTTACTTAAAATTATGGTTCCATAATTTTATTTTTCTATTTTGCTTCATTATTACTTGCTTTTTCTATACTCAGATCATATAATGTAAATTACTATTTCATTATAAATAATATAAAATTATTTTCCATTTTTGTTTTGTTTCTATACCTTTTTTACATGGACTTTGTTTTATAAATAGTTTTAACATCACAGGGTAATAATTACAGAGATTTTGAATCATCAAATTTGTGGAATAGTTTAAGTGGAGAAAACTGCATCTCTGTAACACTGAATAATCCCAAATGTAAACATGGCATGACTCTGTGTATCTGTATATACTTACTTTAAAAAAAAAATTGGAAGTCCTTTCTCTGAAGGATGGACAGGTAGCACCTTTTCCCAATGTGTGGGTTGTCTTGTTACTCTGTTGGAGATTTCTTTTGCCTTTCAGAAATGTTTCAAAAAGATGAGATATAGAACATATACAGAATATCCATCCCTGACAAAACTAAATAAAAAGAGGTATATAAAATGAAAGATCATTTTGTATCTGTATATACAAAATAGGATAGATATGCAGCTCCTTTCTCTTAATTCAATGAGAAGATTTGTACTAATAGCATTTAGGCAGGATATCATGTCTGCATCTTGTACTTCGAATAACTACTATGAAGACAGCAATATGTATTGTACTAATTATTGAATCTGTCCTACTAACCTGCTTTGAAATTGTCTCATTGCTACTTGTTTCTCAATAAAATTAATAAGATAATGAATAGATAAATAATTTAAAAATCAGGTCCTCAAAATTGAAAGACCTAGTCCAAAAATGGGCATCACAGATGAACACATATTTCTCAGATGAAGAAATACTAACAGAAAATAAACATGAAAAATGTTCACCAGCAGCAGCCATATGAGAAACGCAAATTAGAACAATACTGGCAGGCTGGGAGATAGCTTGGTGGTCTAAGGGCCTACCTAGCAACTACCAGGTCCTGAGTTTGATCCCTGGTACCACATGCCATACTGGCCTGGGACCCATGAACGGGGGGGGGCGGTTTCATGCCTGTAATCCCAGTGCTGGGGAGGGTGATATAAGAGGATCACTGCAAGTCAGAACTGTGAAGCCGGATCCTGTATTGGGCAACAATAACACTGATGATAATAATACTATTAAAGCACAACCAACACTGAGATTGCATCTCACTCCAGAAAGAATGGCTCTCATCAAGCAGCCAACCAGTAACAAGTGCTAAAGGGGCTGCGGGAAAAGGGAACCCTTCTCCACTGTTGGTGGGAGTATAGACTAGAACAACCACCATGGAAGTCAGGGTGAAGATCCTAAGAAAACTAGGATTAGGGGTCCCATTCTACTCAGCTACTCCCTTCCTCGGTATCCTTCCAAAAGAGCTGAAAACATCATGTCATAGCGACATATGTGCACCCATGTTAATAGCAGCAGTTGTTTTTTTTTTTTTTTTTTTTTTTTCACAGCCTGTTTCAGAATAACCCAAATGCCTATGGGCAGAGGAATACATAAAAAAAGATGCAGTATTTTTACACATGGAATAGTAAGCAGCCATGAAAAAGGTAAGCTTGAGGGTTTTATAGGTAAATAAATTTATTTTATAGGAAATAAATCAGACCCATGTGCGTAAACATAGCAGTGCCTCAATAGTGTAGGAACCTGACAGAGCAAATAAAATCTGAAAGGTACAATAGATGCTATGAGAGGGAAAGTAACTGCTCAAAGGGAAGCAGCAACTGGACGAGGAGAAGAACAAAGGAAAACAGAAGAGCAGGAAAGATGTGTTCATGCTTTTGTACAGGATAGCTTGCACAATTGTACCACAGATTTCTGCTGGTCTATTGAGAGGATCAATTTCTTTTTTTCTCTTTTTGAATTTTTATAACTTTTTGCAGCCAGTTTTTCATACTTCTGTCTTTTTTTTTTTTTTTTTTTGCGGAACCGGGGATTGAACTCAGGCCCTTGCGCTTGCCAGGGAAGCACTTATCCCACTGAGCCATCTCCCCAGCCCCATACTTCTGTCTTGTAATTTCAACAACTAATCTGAAGACAATATGTGACATAACCATTGTGAAGAGCCTACTATTTCATTTAATGAAATTTTGTACAGTTTCAAATTTTTTAAATAATCTTAATTGTCTTTAAAAAACAAAAATAAGCGCCTGAGATGATAGTTCAGTAGAACAAGCACTCACCTGGCAAGCTCAGAGTCCTGAGTTCAATCCCAAGCACCGCAAAAATAAATAAATAAATAAAATAATTAAAAATAAAAATAAATAACTCTATAGAGTCTTAGATGCTTTAGATTGGTTTTAGTCCTAATGTAGTAAAAATAATCTAAAGTGTTTCTGCTTTAAGTCATTTTTATTTTGAAAATATTTTTCATGGAGTAACCACATCATTCTAAAATTTGGAAATATGATGTGAATATGGAAGCCCCCAAAGAAGCATAAGGGAATCTTTTTTTGGTGAAAAAAATGCATGATTTATTTTAAAAATAACATTTAGAGTGTATTAATCTAATACCTTTAATAGTACACATAGAAAGTTAGGTTAAGGAAAATAACTTACATTGAGGTCATCTTTGTATGTAACACATAATGCTAATAATACATAACAGAAAGGTAGAGGAAAAGATGTAGATGTGATTCATTTCTAAATATCTCAAGTATATTTAATCTGAAAAATACAATATTCCTAATAGCCAGACATTTGGGACCCAAATTGATTCCACCATAAGAAATTCTACACCTGGCCTCCTGTACTTGGTCATACTAAAAATACAGATACACTAGACAATATTGCATCCAATAAAAGGTATGGATACGAGGTATACATGAAATACAAACAAAGCTTGTGTTTTCACGAGTCCTTTCCGTAAGTTATTTTGCTGTTATGTGAATATTAAAAAATCCAATAAAAATCTGAAATATGCAACCTGCCTTACATTAGGCAGTTTTTAAGCATCTTATACTTCCTTTGAGGCCATTTTAATATTATCACTTGTCTCATCTGAATGAGAAAGGAAGAAATTAAGACTGTTTGTTTGATACTCAAATCTCACTGGATCTTTTCAATGTTCTATAACTACAAAGTTAAATTTGGAATATGAATTTAAAAATGAAAAGGAATAAACAGTCTGTTTCTGTGCACCATACTAAGAGCTCTATCAGTTAATCTGTACATGTGTGCACTCAGCCTTTGCTATGGCTTAGGTCTAGATGTCATGCCAAAGCCTCCCATGATCGCAGGTGGAACTTCACCAGCAGTGGCTGCATCTGTAGTGTGTTACTGATTCATGCTGCAGTGTTAGGATTAAGGTGTTGAGATTAAGAGTAGGTAATTTCTGGATCAGTCCACTGACCAGTGATTTTCACTGCCCTGATCCCAGGAGATTGGATACTACATAAGAGACAGAGATAGCCAAGTGTTTGCCCCTTTCTTTGCTTGCTTTTACTATTTTCCCCTGTCAAGAGCTATTTCTCCTCTGTAATGTCTTTCTGTCAAGCCATTCTCCTTCAGTTTCAACGCTGTATATTTTGTCTCATACATGATCAAAGTAACTAAGAATTTGGTACTAAATGAGGCTAAGACTCAGTAGAATTTAATATAAAGCCTTTGAGAATAGCTCGTGGGAAGATTTTGGAAAGGTTTTGAGTACCTGGCTAAATAAGCAGGATTAGAACACCATAGGCTTTACATTATGGGAGATTATGGTCAGATCTCAGAGTACTAGAGTGTTCTCAGAATTTCCCTCAGGAAAGAAAAATCTTTAGAGTTTTTGGCAGAAAAATAAAACCTACCATGTCTGTTGGAGTCCAGACTACATGTGTGTTAGTTTAGCAGAAAATTTGTCTGTATTTTTATCCTTTCCAGAGCCTTTTCCTGAAACTAAGATTAAAGGTGACAGAATAATTAATCTTGCAGAAGAAATTTCAAGGCAAGTTAAAGTTGAGCCAGTGGCACAGCTCCTGGTGTCCCCCCACCCCCACGAAACCAATTTACAGAACTGGGAGCAAAGATCCCAGTAGAATGATGTAAAATGTTGTGAGTTTTTCCAAAGAGGAAGCTCTACTATTGATGTGCATCACAAGGATGAAGCAGAAGAGATCTTGATTGATGAGCAGGAATAGGAGGATAGAAAACCCGGCCTGATAGCACCATAAGAAGCAGGACTCTACACTTTGCAACCCCCAAATCACAAAACTGAAAGACTTTGCTTTGAGAAGAAAGCTGAAGAACACCATGGTTGAGCATGGTAATAGCCTAGGGAATCTGTTCCTTGGAAGTGGATTCAGATTTCTCAGCAATCCAGGAGAATTGACATTACAGACCTTGGCATTGTCCACATGGTGTTGGTTTTAGAGGCATGCAGAATGCCAGAGATGAGGGCCAGGAAGGCTTTCACTCTTATTTCAGAAGAAGGCCTGGGAATTCAGGCTGTGTGCCTCTGAATGGATGGTGTGAGCAGCTGTGAGTCTCAAGCAAAGGTGCAGTGGAGGTCCCAGAAGTTGGGAGAAGGTAGGAACATGGATTGTCTATGGCAAACTGCAAGGAGGGATGAAAGCATGCCAAAAGGAAAGCCATGGAAGCTACAACCACAGCAAATGCAGTAGGGGCAGAGCCCCCCAAGCCATTTGGAGCCCACTTTTGCCACAGATTCTACATAGGGAATTATGGGGCTTAATGTTTTCCTGCTGGTCTTTGGATTTACTTTGTTCCCATTGCTTTGAAATCCCCTATTTGTAGCTTTTTGAATGATACGTTTATCTTGTATCATTTTGTTATAAATATATATATATGAAAATATTTTCTATGCATTTTGTTGAGAAAGAAATAACAATGAGGCAGTTACAAAACACTTTAGTAGGACAGTTACAATAATTAATACATTGCATATTGTTGTCTTTGTAGTAGTTATTCAGAGTACAAGATGCAGACATGGTATCTTCTAAAAGCACTATTAGTATAAATCTTTCTTCTCACTGAACTAAGAGAAAGTAACTGCATATCCATCCTATTTTGCATATATAGATATACATATAGGTCTTGCTTTATCTTGGTCTTAATTGTCCAGCAGAAAAGTATAAACATGAGGTATAAAAAAATAGAGCTACATTAATGAACTGAGGTATAAAAGGCTCAAGTCAACACTTTCTGACATTGCCAGTTCTGCTGATAACCCACTACTATTAAGGACTATTAGACGATTTTGGATTTATTTTGCTGAATTCATACACCTGCAATATTTGAATAGCAACAGAATATGCATCTGTGAAAAAAACCTAATCAAAAAAGGGGATATAAATGAAGGACCATTTTGTGGTATATTGTAAATATTTAATTGTGTTTTCATGTGTGTAGGAGATCACAACTAAGAATTTGCCTTAAATCTCAAAGGAGACTTTGGGCTTGAACTGTTCAACAGCGCTGAAACTGATAGCACTTTGGCAGCTGTTAGAGATCTACTAAATGCCTTTTTGCATAAAGGGAAGCACATGAGTCCTTTGGGGAGGAAAGTGATAGCTGGAGACTAGGTGTCCCACCCCCAAGAGGACCTCATGCTGTCATCAATGAGGCTTTTTCTGAGGTAGCTGCAATTCTTGTATGTGATTGCTTCATGTTTTCGTGCAGGGATTAAGGGGGTGTACTAGTTGGTTTGGCACCACCCTAAACCTATTTCATAGATAAAAATGAAAGTTGGTAGAAAACACTTTGGGACTCTGTTGTTTAGCTCCCACCTGGCCACCATGAACTGATTCCCCATGGTTGCTTTTGGTGTCTTCTGTTGCCATGAGCTTTTGTCTCTCTGCCGTGTGAAACCTTGCCTTGGGTCTGGCCACAGATGCACTAAAACCTCTATAAACTGCGAGCTGAATGAATGTTTTCCCTTTAACTTTAGGAGCCATATATTTTGTCTCATCAGGAAAAGTAACTAAGACAGCCTTTTTCTACAATATAGGTGTATATCTTAGACAAAATAATTTTAAGGATAATACAGGCCAAACAAAGTAAAGAAGACTTTGTTTGTCAAGATCACTTCTTCAGTGTTGTGTGGAATGGAGAAATAAAACCATGTCCTCTATTTCGAAGTACATATGAATTTTATTGCATAATCCATTTCTGATGGAGTGGAAAAAATGAATATTGGTTGAAAAAATCAGTTTATTCAGGTGTATATGAAGGAATATATAAAAATGGATTTGAGTAGTTCATAGTCTTTGTGAACTAGGTAGAGCTGATTTGCAGATTGAAACATCTACTTCTTTGAAGTGTGATGTTCCACTTCAATGCCAATATTATCAATACAATGTTGCTATAACATATATTCAATAATTCCTCTGTACAGTGACCACTGAAAGGAAGCCCTACGTTTACAGGCCTGACTAGAAAGAGATAATTTTCTGCCACATAATTTCCATGGCCACTGCAGATACCTAAATATGCTTGCAGAAATGCAGATGGCCTTCATTCCAATCAAACAGTCAGAGCAATGACATCTCCTAGCCAAGATCCTAAGTGACAAAATGTAGCAATTCTGTGTTTTGAAACAGATGGTAGAGGAGAAAACTAGAAAGAAAAAAAGTTGAGGGTCTTCAACAGCAATACAAGGTGATATACAGGTGTCCAGAGAGTCCTGTTGAAAGAAACTGGAAGACAAGGATGTCCTCTATCGCCACTCCTATTCAATATAGTCTTGGAATCCTTAGCAGCAGCCATTAGAAAAGAGGGAGAAATAAAGGGAATAAGAATAGGTAAAGAAGAAGTTAAATTATCACTATTTGCAGATGACATGATACTTTACTTGAAAGACCTCAAAAATTCCACCAAGAAACTATTAGAACTGTTAGGGAAATTCAGTAGCATAGCAGGATACAAAATCAATACTCAAAAGTCAATAGCATTCCTCTACACAGATAACAAGCACACTGAAAGGGAAACAATAGAAACAATACCTTTTATAATACCACCGCAGAAAATGAAATACCTTGGGATTCACTTAACCAAGGAAGTCAGAGATCTTTTCACGGAAAATTGCAACACCCTAAGAAAAGAAATTATAGAGGATTTCAGAAAATGGAAAGATATTCCATGCTCCTGGATAGGAAGAACCAACATAGTGAAGATGGCCATACTCCCAAAATTGCTGTACATTTTTAATGCAATCCCTATCAAATTGCCACCAACATACCTCCCAGATATAGAGAAATCAATCCTAAAATTTATTTGGAACCACAAACGACCTAGAATAGCAAAGGCAATCTTGGCCAATAAAGACAAGGCAGGAGGCATCACAATTCCTGACTTGAAATTATACTACAAAGCCACTGTGATAAAATGAGCATGTTATTGGCAACAAAATAGACCTGAGGATCAGTGGAATAGATTAGAAGATGCAGAGGCATCTACGAAAACACTCAGCCGTCTGATCTTTGACAAAGGGGCTAATACAGGCTCACTGGAAGAAAGATAGCCTCTTTAACAAATGGTGCTGGAAAACCTGGCTTTCTACATGCCGAAAACTAAAACTTGACCCAGCTCTATCATCATTCACTAAGTTAAAGTCAAAATGGATTAAAGACCTAAACATTAAAACAGAAACACTCAATCTCCTGGAAGAGAAAGTAGGAGGAACTCTTGAAGACATAGGGGTAGGTAAAGAGTTCATGAACAAACATATATTCGCACAGGAAGCTCTTGAAAGAATCAACAACTGCTATCAACTCTTCTTAAGGAGCTTCTGCATGTCAAAAGAAATTGTCAACAGAGTGAAAAGACAACCCACAAATTTTGAAAAAATCCTAACTAATAAGCAATCAGACAGAGGACTACTGTCTAGAATATATAAAGAACTAAAATATAACAGGGCCCTCAAATTTAAAGACCCATTTCAGAAATGGGCATCTGAGATGAATACACACTCCTCAGAGGACGAAATTAAAGAAGCAAAAATATATATGAAAAAATGCTCCACATCGCTAGCCATTCGTGAAATGCAAATAAAAACAACACTGAGATACCATCTCATTCCAGAAAGAATTGCTATCATAAGGAAACCAACCAACAACAAATGTTGGAGAGGTTGTGGG
The DNA here is from genome assembly GCA_004027165.1 of Ctenomys sociabilis. Classification (NCBI taxonomy): domain Eukaryota; kingdom Metazoa; phylum Chordata; class Mammalia; order Rodentia; family Ctenomyidae; genus Ctenomys; species Ctenomys sociabilis. The sequence continues at coordinate 42,548 of PVKA01009801.1, forward strand.
GAAAAGGGAACACTTCTCCACTGCTGGTGGGAATGTAGTCTGGTACAACCATTGTGGAGGTCAGTGTGGAGACTCCTCAAAACAGTAGGACTAGAAATCCCATTCAAGCTGGCTATCCCCCTACTGGGAATTTTCTCAAAGGATCTGGAAACATTGTATCATAGAGATATATGTGTACCTATGTTTATAGCAGCACAATGTGTGATAGCAAAATCTTGGAAACAACCAAGATGTCCATCACATGAAGAATGGTTGAAAAAGATGTGGTATTTCTATATAATGGAGTATTACTCAGCTACTAAGAATGATAAGTTTGAAGCATTTATATTAAAGTGGATAGCACTTGAACATATACCCATAAGTGAAATAAACCAGACACACATTTGTAAATATCATATAGTCTCCCTAGTATAACAAGCGAAAAGCAGAAATACAAAAGGAAACATACAACTAAAATCAATTGAGTCAGATAAGGCAAAGTGAATGGCATATGCTGAAGGATACTAATCAGCTTTTCTTCTGGATGGTTAACAACCTAAATTCACAAGTCAGAGTTGGAGAAATAGAAGAGCCACAAGGCCAGCCAACATTTTGGACCTAGCCTTTCAAGGTCAGCGAAGACTCAGGCCATAGGAGAACCTTTACTGCAACATCATGCAACTCAGGTGAGTTCCAAATTTTCTGAACAAGGAGATTATGGAGCCACAGAAGAAAGAGATTGAAGTTCTATAGTATGCCTGGGGAGAGTCACATGAAGAGAAAACTTTCTCTCAAGCTCTCACGGAGAGCAAACTGGTCAAGCATTGGCCGTGACTCATCCACATGGATGACACAGACAAAGGATCTATAGAATAATGCACAGGACTACAAGATAAACCCTGAGAGAACTTCACTGACCACATAAGAAATAGAAAGTTCATGTGTTGGTATATAAGTCTTGATCTATCTACGTCTTAACCATCCAGCAGAAAAGTATAAAAATGCAGTATACATCATGGGGCCATAATATTAAGCTGAGCTGTAAATGGCTATGGTCGAAAACTTCTTTGAATAACTCACTATTGTTTTGGAATGCTGGACTGTGTTGGACTGTGGTGTCGAGTTCAAGCACCTAATTTAGTTGTATGACAATGGAGTGCCCACCTTTGATAGGTGTAGACAAAGGAAGGGGTATAGAAAGAAAAAATCTTGATGTATGTGTATACACAGTATGGTTGGGATAGATATCGTAGTCCTTCCTCATAATCCTATGAGAGGCAAGATTTGCACTAATGGTGGTTGGACAGGATATTATGTCGGCTTCTAGTACTACAGTCATCAACTAGGAAAATAATTATTGAATTTTTGATATAATTCATGTATAAAAAATAAGATAAGTAAGCAGCTACAGTCTTAATTTACTGATGAGACATCTGCTAAAATAATATCTGTATAATATCATGTATGCACCTTGTACGATACCAAAACATTATGAAAACAGTATGCAATGTATTAATTAATTGATTCTCTCTTGTTAAGGTGTCTTGAAACTGTCTGATTGATACTTTCACTTCAATAAAATAAAAAATAAATTAAATAAAAAAAAGAAAGAAAGAAACTGGAAGCATTGTATTTCACAGTTAGAGGGGAGAAAGTACCACCGAGCACATACAAGACAAATACAATGCTAGGAGGAGAATTCTAGATGCCAAATATCCATACCTATATACCTTTAAACCCCTGTGTCTGAATGTCATACAGATTCTGGGGAATAGAAAGTAAAACTTGACATCCGAATGCTAAGTGTACATTAATGAAATGAATTAATATATAATGACACATTAAATAACAATGTTATGATATTTAACCACAATTATTCAGAGCATGCTTCATGTATGCGTGTATATATGTGTATATATATGAGTATATATAAATTCTTTTTTTACTTTAATATTTTCTTTTTCATCATATTTCTATTTTATTTTGTTTTGAAGAGCAAAAACAGAAGCAAGACAAAATAGAAAAAGGACAGAAGCAGAGTAAGATAGAACAATACATGCATTATAGATTTTCAAAACAAGAATAGATAATTAAGAGTGTCTGTTGTATTATGTAATTTTTATCGTCAAATTTATTACTCAGATTAACAGATATAGTTATGCAAGATGGGGAAATAGCTGAATTTTGGGCCTTGCTCTCAGACATCTTAATTTTCTCTTATCTTTTTTGTCTTAAATTATTTATTTATTTTTAAAATAATTTTATTGAGAAGTAGCAATGAGACAGTTTCAAAACCGATTAGTAAGACAGTTTTAATAATTAAAAGATTGCACGTTGTATCTTAGTGATTATTCATTGTACGAGATGCAGACATGATATCTTCTTCACAAACACTGTTAGAACAAATCTATTTATTGAATTAAGAGAATGTAGCTGTATATCTATCTTAACTATTTTGTATATTCAGATACAAAATGGTCCTTCATGTATCCCCTCTTTTTGTTTAATTTTGTCAGAGAAGGATATTCCATTGTCATTTAAATATTGTAGGTGTATGAATTCAGCAAAATATCCCAGTACAGCCTTTCAAGGTCAGTGAATACTCAGGACATAAGAGAACCTGTACTGTAACACCATGTAACTCAGTTGTGTCCCAAATTTTCTGACCAAGGAGATTATGGGGCCATAAAGGAAAGTGACCAATGATGTAGAGTGTGCCTAAGGAGAGTCACATGGAGAGAAAACATTCTCTCAGGTTTTCACAGAGAGGAAATTGGTCCAGCAATGGCCATGACTCATTCACATGACTGACACTGACAAGGGATCTACAAAGAGCGATACAGGGTTTCAGGATAATTCCTGAGGAGATTTGACTGACCTTATCAGATACAAAAGTTACATTTCTTGTTAAATAGGTCTTGCTTTATCTTGGTCTTAACCATCCAGCAGAAAAGTATAAAAATGAAGTATAAAAAGTAAAGCCATATTAATATGTTGAGCTGTAAAAGGCTCAAGTCAACAACTCTGGCATTGCTAGTCTTACGGAAAACCCACCTCTATTATGGACTATCTAAATTCTTTTATGAATATACTTACACGAAAATACATTTTATTGTGTAACACTGGTTAGGAAATATCTGTGTTATATTCAACTTGAGCAACTCTAATTGTAAAATACTATTTTTAGACATACATCCCTTTATTTATTAAAATACCTATGAGTGTAGTTATGAATTTATTTCCTGAGCAAAAGGATTTTATGTTGGAAATACAATTTCAGGAACTACACAACTTTTATCCACTGAAAACCATATAATTTTAATGACAACTCTTAGAATAAGTTTTATGAACATTGTCCTTTCAGCGCTTCTCTTTTTGTCTTTAAATGACAGATGTTTTTGTGCTAGTAAGTTGTTAAACATGATTTGTTGTCTTACTAATTGGTTTTGAAACTGTCTCATTGCTGCTTCTCAACAAAATTATTTTAAAAATAAATAAATAATTTAAAACAAAAAATATAACCTCTATTTTCACTTTCAATAAATTAAACAGCAATGTATTTTAGACAAAGAAGCAATTATTCAAGGGCAATATTTAATTGGCTGTTTCTCTTAGTAAATTTACATTTAATTTTTTTAAAAAGCTGCTTCAGTTGATGACCAATATTAGTCTGAGATGTGATAATATATGAGTAATCTTTTCAATAAGGATCTTGTGTCACTAGGAGATCCTAGTAGGAAAAAAATTCTCCTGACCACTACATTATTCCAGAAAAATAAATTAATTTTTGATAAATCATGCAACTCAATGTAAAACACTAAAATATTAAATGCATCCAAACATATAAATATTCTAGAAGAAAATATGAAAAAATAGTTTTTGTGGCTTAGAAAAAGCACCTTACTCATTAAAAAATACAGGCTATATAATAATACATTAAATTTAAGGTTGCCGGGGCTGGGGAGGTAGGTTGGTGGTCTAAGTACCTGTGTGGCAAACTCAAGGACCTAGGTTCCATCCCTGGTACCACACGCCGTGCTGGCCCCAGGCTAAGCTGGCCACTGAAATTGGGCATGGTGGCACATGGGTGCAATCCCAGGGCTGAGGAGGCTGAAGCAGGAGGATCATGGTGAGTCTGAGTTGCATAAGGAGACCATGGAGCTCAGCAGCCTAAGTGCCTGCTTAGGCAAGCAGAGGAGACAGAGTTCAATCCCTGGCACCACATGCTGTGCCAGGCCCCACCTTGGTCGCACTGAGTGGGCAACAGGGTCCGGGCCTGGTGCCGTTATCCTGTAATCCCAGTGGTGGGGGCCTGAAAACAGGAGGATCACTATGAATTCCTGCTGCATACTGACACACCCTGCGTGTGCAGGTGCACACACACCCACACACACAGTAACTAGTCACACCATGAGCAGAGGAATTTATAGTATGTTTAAAATAAAATATCCAGAATATTTAATTAATTCATTAAATTTGATGCTTAAAAAACAATACACATGATTTAGAAAGCATGGAAAAGACCAGTATTTTATAATCTATCAAGGACAATATGTGGCAGCAACAAACCTGTAAAAATGTTAACTACATTTGTTATCCAGGATGAACAAATTAATATGTCAAAGGTACTATGGATTATGTTCTAACATAAATCTTCCTAGTTGGTGCTCTTATATCTATACAGACAAACTGTATTTAATACAAGGAGAAAAACAGTTAAATGCCACTGCATATTTATGAAGATGGCTGCAAAGGGAACAAGATAGAAAACACCAAGTAGTAATGAAAAGATAAAAGTATTTGCCAGACTCACATTTTGGTGGAGCGCATATTTGCTATGAATTTTCAAATACTTTTAATGTGTGTTCACTAAAATGAAAATGACCTCATATAATAGCAAAATTTACATTTAAGTATGTATCTAGGAGAAATAAATGCATGTTCTTACTAAGATATATACAGTGATGGTCATAATTTCCTAAAACAAAATCAGATATAATCGAAATGGTCACTAGCCATGGAAGAAAACAATGACATATAGTATCTCAACAATGGATATGCAATATGTTTGAATATATGTGAACTTATACTTTGCAAAAATAATTATTGATACAGTGAATAACAAAAGTGATTCTGTCAATGTATGCTGATCAAAAGAAGCTAAGAAAACAAATTTTATGGCAAATGGTTTTCCTTTTAAAAACCCTTCTGTATCAGCAAAGTTATTTCATTATGCAAGGAGCCAGGGCAGTATATATTTTCTATTTTTAATATGTTTGGCACAGTGTCTCACTACACAGCTCTGACTCATAGTGATCCTCCTGGTTTCAGCCTCTCCAGCACTGGGATTACTGGGATTACAGTCATATGCCACCACGCCCTGACACAGTGACCTGCTCAGCATACTTGGGGGCTGGTCTGGTGTGGCATGTAGTGCCTGGGATTGAAACCAGGTCCCTGCACTTGCCTAAATATTCCAAACCAAGTATATCTCAAGGAAGATTACAAATGAGAAAAGGCACAGACTTCTGTGCTGCCAGTAATTTCTCTTTCCAACCAAAGTGTTCCTTGGTTAGAAAATAACACGTGCATGTCCACTTTATGACTACTTATTACTACGGCTGACTATAATTTATATGTATTTTTGCACATGCATGTTTCATAAAACATTCATTTAGAATAAAGATAGGCCAGTATATTAAAGTTACTTCTGTTAGACTCCTTCATCCCTAACATTCAATGCATTGACAATAAACGTCTACCAAGTTCTAGGAAGACATGAATGATTACATCAGTAGATCAAAAAAGTGAAAGCATCCTTCAGCAATAGATGTCAAGATCAGGTACATGGAAAAATTAGAAATTGGTACCATTGCCTTGAATGAATGAATGAATATTTTCCACTAGTTTAAAGTCTGGATTCCATAATTTACCTGATCAAGGTTACTTATTCATGAAACTATTAATATCTAACAGTTAGATCTGTCGTTCTCACACCATCACACGATATTCTAAGCAGTTGTGTTTTTCACAAAGCTGAAAGAAAACAGGGGCTAAAGCCCAGGCATCCATAAGATACAACTATGGTCCCAGAACTCAGAAACACTGATGCAAGAAGATAAAACAACCACAAAAGATGGCCACTTAAGAAAAGATGTGAAAAATAGAAAAGAAAAATTATCAAAAATAGAAAATTGTAGGGAGGAAGAGCTCCCAAATGTTGGAACAATGAGTACCAGAAATTCAGCTTCTCCAGGACAAAGTATCTAGAGTCTGGAAAACAATCACTTGGAAAGGAATTGAAGTGAGTGGAGGTCACCTAGTAACTGAGAGGGACCTGGCAGAGGGAAAAAAAAAAGAGGATTAAGTGATACAGAAATAGGGCCAGCCAGGTAGCTCAGTGGACTAAAGCATAGTAGACCTAAGCAGACACAGGGACCAGGGGTCAATACCTTACACCACACCCCATGCTGGTCCTGCATCTAGGGTGTGCTGAGCTGGTGGACTAGTCTAGGCATGGTGGTGTGTGCCTGTAGTTCCAGCACTTGGGAGGCTGAAAACAGAAAGATCACTAAGAGTCCAATCTGTGTAGTGAGACCCTGCAGACATATATATATATATATATATATATATATATATATATATATATATATATATATATATATATATATAATCACACTTTGGAGGAGAGACCATGAAACCAACTAGCTGGGAGGAAAAGGGAAAGTTATAATGTTTTGTTTTCCCACAGAGAATTGGAGAACTGTTGCCTGCAGTTGGAACCAGCCAGGGAAATGCTGGACACCACTTGCAGCACAACCTTCCAGAATCAACAGTCGGTGAATGACCTCACTACACAGACCTACAGCTACAACCGTGGAATGAGTGCTAGCAGGGATTCCATTGCAGGGAAGTGCTGAGTATTGTCCTGTTGGCTGCTTTATACTTCCAAGTTCTCGAGTGGACAAGGGAAAGACAGGGAGAGAAGACCGCTTGCAGTTTGGGAGCAGCGTGGGGACCCGCTGAGGGGCAGGGGCTGGTGAACACCAGGATCCCGTGGTGAGAGGCTACACTCAGCCTGTGTTGCGCAGGACTGGAAGCTCACTCTGGCTCCAAGTTCACACTCTAAGCAAATCTCTGCAACCAGCACTGTTCTGGGAACGGGTCGCCACTTTAGACTTCCAGAGTGAATATAGGCTCAGCCTGGTTGAGTGCTTCTGCTCTTTAACCCTACGCTGAGGAAAGGCCATAGTACAAAACAACAGAAATTTTTCTTTAATTATTCTTTATTTCATGGCATTTTTTATTTTTAATTTGTATTTTCCTGTTTTACATTTTTCGCTTTCTTTATTCGGTCTTGATTGCCTCCTTCTGTATGCTTCTCTTGTACTTTTTTTTTTTTTTTTTTTTTGCGGAACTCAGGCCATTGAGCTTATTCTACTGAGCCATCTGCCTGGCCCCTCTCTTACACTTTCATTCCATTATTTTATCCTTTTCCTGGGATGAGCATGTCTGTGCGTCTGTGCTTCTTCTTCTTGTCTTTTCCATTCCAGTGCATTATGTAGAGGGTGAAGGAAGACTCCCCCAACTCCCTGTGTTCTCCCTGTCACATTACCTGGCCTCTGTGATTTTATTCATACACGAATACAACAAATTTAAATTTTTCTCCTTCTCCCACCACTTTATCTTGCCATTGTCAGATTCTTACATTCGTCTTACAAAACCTGAGAAAGATCATTATTTGTATATAGACTGAAAATCAGGGACCATAGAGTACCATTATGCCATAAAGAAGGATAAACTTGAGTCAGTTTTAGGAAAATGGTTTCACTGTGAGACCACAGTGTTAATTGAAATTACTCAGACACATAAGCTTCACTGTGACATGGTTTCTCTAATTTGCTAAACTCTCTCTCTCTCTCTCTCTCTCTCTCTCTCTCTCTCTCTCTCTCTCTCTCTCTCTCTCATACAAAGCAAAAGACAAATAACAGGGGTAAAAGAGACAAATCAAGCTATATAATCCAGCAGACAATGTATCCAAAGTTCTGCCTTGTCTTATTACAATTGTCTTGCACATCTTTTCTTTTATAAAATAAAATCTTATACTATTATTCCTTTCTCCTTCTTGAGTGGCAAATCTATTCAGGTTTCAATTTCTCCAGCCTTTCTTCTGTTTGAAGTTTTCTTTTCATCCCTTACTGCAAGCCTCAAAATCCTGCTTTATGGAAGTTCCTATTGCCTATTTGTTCTTAATCCCCTCCTACTTTTATCACATTATTGTTCTAGTTTTCATCATAAAACTACTGATAGCTCTTAAAGTTATGCTTCACATCTACTTAACTTCAATGTTTACTTCAAGTGCCACATCTTAGAATGGAAGCTCTCAGTGACATCTTCTGAGAAAACGATCATTCGGTGCTTAGTTTGTTGCACCCTGACTTCTAGCTTCATCCTGAAGAGATGAGGAGAGTGATGTTGGGCAACTGCTGCTTGGAAAATTGTCCATGTATGTTCATTAATTCAATAATGGAGCTGTCATTTAGGTCCCTTCATGGAGCCAGGCACAAAGAAAGGTCTAACATTTTCCCATAGATCTATTTCAGACTGCTTTAAAAATAGTGCATTTCATCAGTGGAGTTAATTTTTCCTTTTTTCCTTTGGGAAGAATTTCATGTCATATTAAAGATATTTTGAATACCTTAACCTGATCTATGGGCTTTATTAATGTTACTTTCTTTCTTTCTTTCTTTCTTTCTTTCTTTCTTTCTTTCTTTCTTTCTTTCTTTCTTTTTTTTTTTTTTTTTTTTTTTTTTTTTTTTTTTTTTTTTTTTTTTTTTTTTTTTTTTTTTTTTTTTTTTTTTTTTTTTTTTTTTTTTTTTTTTTTTTTTTTTTTTTTTTTTTTTTTTTTGGTAGAACTGGGGATTGAACTCAGGCCCTTGAGCTTACCAGGGAAGTGCTTTTTCCACTGAGCCATCTCTCTGGCCCCAATGTTACTTTGTTTCATTCATGTTCTTCTTTTGAGATATTTACTTGCCTTATTTATTTTTAGCATAATTTTTAAAGATCTTTGCAATACATTTTGAGTAAAAACTTAGTACTTTTTTCTAATAAGTTACATTTAATTGGCTCCTACCCACATTGATTTTTGAACATTTGCTTAGGATGAGATCTTTAAGCTATGAAGTATGACAAATACCAAATGGCAGCACCTCATTATTTACTTAGCTTTTGTACTTACATATTTCAAGGTGAAAACTGTGACTATCAGTTATAAATAGTAAGACACACTGTACTGTATGCAAATGTGTGATTGTTGGCAATGCCAACTTTGAGGAGCAGATAAAGTCTACTAACCAGGCTGGCCAGATGGCTCAGTGGGTTAAAGCACCTGTTTAGGCAGACATAGCAACCTGGGTTGGATCCCTGGTGTGCCATGCTGGCCCTGTCCCCAGGGCACACCACGAGGACCTTGAGACTGGGCGTGGTGGTGCGCGTGCACTCCCAGTGCTTGGGAGGAGGTGAACAGGAAAATCACTAAGAGTCCAATCCGGCTACTGAGACCCTGTAGACTCTGTATTAAGTACATAAAAATATTAAAACCAAAAAGGCTGAGCATAGAATTTTTTTTTGTACCAGGAATCAAATTTGGGGCCTTGCACTTGCCAAGCAGGTGCTTATGCCACTGAGCTATATCGTCAACTATAAGCATAGATATGTTTCATAATATATAAAGCAAAAACATTTTTATATAAAATACAGGGCAAAATGAAGACGCTCAAAGGAAGCCAGATTATTCATGACCACTGACTTTCACTCAGTAAAAACATGGCTCTGCAGACAAAAATTATCACACTCTATTATTGACTTTACCCACAGGAATTCGTATTTAACTAGAGTTTTGTAATGCTTACATTCAAAAACACTTGTGGAGTTTACTTTGTATCATGGGGGACAAATAGTATTCTGTTCTTTACAACTAAAAAACAATACAGCCCTCAGATTCCAGTTAGTTCTGGGATACTTCAATTCATATGTGAGCAATATTAATACAACCTGGAAAAGCTCCATATTCATGTAAAAAAACAATGGGTCATAGCTCCTGGGATGCAATGTTCTCCCCACATATGGCCCGCTATATATTCTAGTGGACATAGTAATGTATTTTTTAAAGACAGCAAGATGTATTTGTGATAAACCAATGAAACGGGGTCCTACTATCTTTGAATAATTTACTTCAGTAGATATATTGAAATGTCCTGAAGCCAGATGTTCAAGCTGCCAAACACAACAGTGAAACTGCCTAATCTTTGACTTATAAACCAAGAAAACAAACTATCTTTGCTTTTGTATGTTTAGAAAAATGAGGTGCATTGTCCTAGCTCTGCTAGCACCAATTTATTCAAGGGTTTTTATTAAGACTGTAATGGTAGTGCGATATACAGATACAGTGAAGGTCATTTCTTTCAAAAGAATGAATAAGCATTTTCTTTTAATGATTATATCTTAGCAAAGAGAAGCAAAGGGATCTAAATCAGGAGAGGTTATACAGAAGGCAGTAGAGAAAGCCAGCATTCTAAAGATCTTCTGCAACAGAAGATGCAGATACCGCAGGTTATATACCATTGATTCAGCTTCAGCAATATCTAAGAGATATATTCCTATTTAAATATTTAAATTACCTCATGCTTTATTTTTTTATGTATCTTTATACAGGGACTGCAGAGTCTCACTACACAGATGAGACTCATAGTGATCCTTGTATTTTCAGCCTCCCAAGTAGGCATGAGCCACCACGCCCAGTCTCAGTTGCCATCTCTGCATGTCATGGGTGTGAAGGCCAGGTATTGGACCCTCATCCCTGCACCTGCTAAAGCAGGTGCTTTAATCCGCTGAGCTATGTGACCGGTCCTTCTCATGATTTCTTGAATAACAAACAATAGATGATCCTATCACTACCACAACAAAATTATTACATTGCATCATTTTACCATTACCCACTGATATCAAATAAGTAACACTCTGTCTTGCTACACCTCATTCCAAAATAGATTTAGGATAAACATAATATTTTGGAAAAGTCTTCAAATAAAGAGTGGCTGCTGCCATTATTACTGTATGAGTAGTTTCTATGTTGAATAACTTCAAGGAAATGACACAGTAGGGATTTTCTGCCATCATCTCCCAACAGGATTTCTACTTTAATGAACATCTATGATGAGGAGTGCTTCGTGGGACCCTAGGAGCAAGTACAAAGGAAGAGCTCCAAAACACTCTTGGATCAAGGTACTGAAGGATAAATGCACTGAAAGGTCAGTTAGTAAGGACTAAAGGAAGGGACTGTTTCTTCTGATGATACAAAAAAAAAAAAAAATGAACAAAGGAAAACTTCAAAGCTTCAAAGCTCTCTCTCTCTCTCTCTCTCACACACACACACACACACAATAGATACACAATAATTTTTCACTACTTGTCCCAAAAGAAATAGGTATCTGAAAATTAGCTGACAAAAATTACAAAACAGTTATTCGAAGGAAGTTCAGAGAGATGCAAACAAATACTTATAGACAGTTTGAAATTAGGAAGGCCACGTCAACTAAGAAGTTCACAGAAGGCATGTGGAGAAATTACACACACACATCAACACACACACACACACATACATCACACATGGACACATCACACATAGTCAGAAGTGCAAACAAATAGAAATTATGGGACTAAAAGTTGAAATGCATAAAAAATGTGAAAATAGCTTCACAATAACAGATTTACTCAAGCAGAAAGAAATCTTTGAAATCAAAGGCGTGTAATTTTGAAAATATATAATAAAAGTAGAAAAGGTGGTTGAAGACATTTTATGAGATTTATGCAGGGCCACATGAAAAATAATGTACAGACTTTGTAAGTGTTAGAAGGAGACAGAGGTTTGGCAAGATGGCTCCGTAGATTAAGTGCCTGCTTTAGTGAGTGCAGGGACCAGGGTTCAATCCCCAGTCCCACATGCTGCATTGGCCATGCATCTGGGGTGCCCTGAGCCAGTGACCAAGTCCAGGTATGGTGGCACATACCTGTAATCCCAGCACTGGGGAGCTGAAAACAGGAGGATCACAATGGGTTTGTGCTGTGTGGTGAGACCCAAATACATAAATGAAAAATGAAAAGGGAGGCAGGGAGAGAGAGACACAGAGAGAAACTGAGACAAGGAACAGAGGGGCGAGAGTGAAACAAAGACAGAGAAAACAATTTTAGTAAGAATAATAACTGAGCATTTCCCAAGTGTTTTTTTTGTTTGTTTGTTTGTTTTTGGTTCAGGGTCTCACTACACAGCTCATAATGACCCTCCTCTTTTCAGCTTCTGCAGCCCTGGAATTACAGGTGCATGCTACTACTCCTGGACACGGTCACTGACTCAGTGTGCCCATGGGCAGGGCCAGTGCAGCATGTGGTATAGGGATTCCTAAATCTTTAGAAAGCTAGCATCTCCCAGGCACAGGACATTCAAAAGCTCTCATTCCCCAAAATGTATTCCAAAGACCTAAGCAGGAAATACTATACTAAAATTATTCAAAAAGGGAAAAAGCAGAAAGAATGTTTTAAAAGCAGAAAGAGACACAAAGTTTGTCATGTTCAAGGATTCGCTATCAGACCGTCAGTCGATTTCTCAACAGAAAAGTTACACTTAAGGGAAGGCCAGGAGAGCAAGATGTGACATATCTGAAGAGCTCAAAAGAAGTTTTAAAAGTCTTCCTAGAATATTTTACCCAGAGAAGCTGTTATTCTAGACAGGGAAGGCTGTCCTACATAGAGCTATTGTAGTGCATTTCTAACTGGTGATCAACTTATTAAACCAAGCTGAATTAAAATAGCTTGGTGCTGGGTGCAGGAGGCCTACATGAGGGTTGGTGTCAGCAGTATAAAAGGCAGAACAGGAGAAGTTGCTGAAGTGCTGTTAGGGATGCTGTTTAGAGAAGCTGTTGGAGCTGATGGAAGCTCTTGGATTTCTTGGGCTGCTCTGCTGGAAGACTTCATCATGCTGGTTTCCCAAATGAACTTTGGTCCTCATCTTGAGCATCAATTCCTGGCTCCAGAGAGGAGAATGGCGCACTTCTCAGTCTCATGAAGAAGCCTGTCACATTGGCTTTCCTGATAGGAACCTGGCTTTTGTCATCACTGTAGGAGTCAGGACCTCACTCTTGCTGAGCATGTATTTTTGGCGAATCTCTGGTGTTTACCTTGAGCATTGCTTTATGGCTTCAGTTCAGATCCCTCAGCTTGCTAGCACAAATCCTTTGTCTCTCTGGCAAAGAGTTCCTAGCTTCCACCACTGACCTTTGGTCTTTTTGAGCATAGACCCACGAAACTGACCTGCATGAGAGTTTGTTGTGGGCTGTCCATCTCCAGTTGGACTTGTAGGACGCACTGTTATGAACTCAGATTTCAGTTGGACTCATGAGGGATATTGCGTACCAGGCCTTCAGCTGGATGGCTTAGTATTTAGTTGTGGATAAATTTCCTACACTTATTCTATATAATTCTTGGGTGATTCATTACAATATACAATTATAAAATGTTTCCTGTGCTATATGGTCTGGTGCTGCATGCGGTACCAGGAATCGAACTGCAGTCCCTGTACTTACCCAAGCTTGCCTAAGCAGGTGCTTTAGACTGCTGAGCAATCTTGCAGGCCTATGGACAGGGAGATTCTGACCAAGCTGAAAAACATAGTGGTAGGAACAAAGAGGTGGTCAGTGTCATGTTAGGTAGGGTTGTCTCCTGCCTGGTCTCAGGTGCCCCTGGAAACATGAGCCAGGCAAACTGTGTGAGCTAGTGACATAGCAAAAAGCCAAGAGCACCGGGGAGAGAGGCAGGCAGCCTTTCTCTTGGAGCAGAAACTTGCTGCAGAAGCCCCCGGGCTGAGGTCCATCAGAGGAGACAGGAGGGGCTCAGCAGGAAAGACCAGAGGTGGCTCCACTGCCACGCTGCCCCGGGACAGTGCTGCAAGCAACCACATCACAGTACCTTTTGAATCTTTTTAAAAATTAATCTCAGTCCTTTTATATGTGTGTGTATAGGTGCAGATGTGTTTTTCTGATCTTGGTTCTGTAATGTCCAGTGTCATTTTGCCATAGATTCCCAGATCAATGGTACCTTCTTAAAGACATCTCACTTTGTTTTACTGTCCTTTCAACAGCCCAAATAAAACTCATCTCTCGTCTCCATGTATATTTATTTTCTTTTAAAAAATTTTATTTTAAAGAGTAAAAACAGGGGCCGAAGAGATGGCTCCATGGAAAGCACTTTCCTGGCAAGCACAAAGATCTGAGTTTAATCCCTGGTTCCATAAAAAATAAAGTGAAAACATTAGCAATGAACCCAAGTTTCTTGTTTCTTTTTTTTATTTTAGGGAAGGGTCTACAGGGTGTTCACAGTCTCACTACTAGACTGGACTCATAGTGATTCTCCTGTCTACAACCTCCCAAGTCCTGGTATTACAAGTGTGTGCCACCGTGCCCAGTCACAATTGCCATCCCAGTGCACCCTGGGGGTGGGGATAGTACCTTACAATAGTTGATACCTTGTGTCTTGCCTTTGTAGCAGTTAATTGGAGTATAAGACATAGGCATGATATCTTGTTTAAGCAATATTAGCACAAAATATTCTTTTCAAGGAGCTAAGAGAGGTTAGCTATGAAACTACCTTTAACTGTCTTTATATATACATATTTTTCCCTTTCTTTTTGCTTCACACATCAGTTTGCCTTTTCTTTGAACATTTTTTCCCAGTTTGTCATATCTATTATACTTTTATTGGGTTTTATATTTTTAGTAGAGAGTTTACAGGTTCTCCCTATGTAGATTGGACTAATGGTGATTTGCCTGTGTTCACCCTCCCAAGAGCTGGAATTACAGGCATGCCCCGCTACTCCCAGCTCAGAGTGCCCCAGGGGTGGGGCCAGCATGGCGTGCAGGAGATCGAGCCCCAGGCGCTACATTTGCCTAAGCAGGTGCTTTAATCTGCTAGCTATTTGGTTGGCCCTCTATTATACATTTTTTATCCTATTTTCTTTTTCAGTTTCTCTCACTAGTGAGACAGTATAATGTTTCACACAAGTGTCTGATTTATTTCAGTTATGAGTATGGTGTGTTTTATAAGTCAAGTATCCATTGACTTATAAAACTCCAGTTTATCTTCCTTTATGGTTGAGTAGTACTCCATTGTTGAAAAACACAATATGTTTTTTATCCATTCCTTGGTTGATTGACAGCTAGTTTGTCCCCAAGATGTAGCTATCACAGCATGTGTTGTGATAAACATAGGTGAACATATATCACTGTGGCATAATGTTTTTAATTCTTTGAAAAAATACCCAGAACAGAAATAGGTTAATTCATCACCGTGCGTATTTCTTTTTTTCTCCTTGCCTTCTTAGTTCCCCTTTCATATTTTCTTCTGGTTTTCTGTCTCCTAATCTTGTCTTTTGCTTTACTTTCACTTATATGTATGTGTCAATCTGAATAGTACCAATGTTTACTATTTCTAGTATATTATGTAGCACTACTGCTCATTGCCTTTCCCAGGCTTGGAGAAATAGCAGAGATATTTTTAAATAAGTTCTTAAGTACACGACAGTGTAGACTTAGCTTCTCAAAGGCTCATGCTACAGGTAGTTATTTTTCTTTTAAAGACCTGCTAAGGTTTGAAGCTACCACACACAGGTAGCTGAACAGCAATTATCATTAGAAGACATCCATAACCGAGGGCTCATCACAGAGATAACCAGTTGTGAAGAAGACTCCCACGTGGTCCAGGTGGTGTCATCACTCCAAAATGATCTACCAATTACAACACAAAATACCTCTCTAGTGAGAAAAGAGAGCAGCAAGACACCTGCACAAGTCCTTATCTCTCTGGATAAAATTTCAGCCAAAGAATTTAAAAACTGATAGTTAAATCAATAGCTGAATTAATTAACTGATAAAATAATGGGGACCTCAAAGGAGATACGAACAATCAAATAAATGGATTAAGGCAGACAATAAAAGACACTAAAGATCACAGTAAACAGTGCTTCTGAAAAATAACTCAGCAGCAATTCTGGAAATAAAATCTTCCATGAGTCAAATAGCTCAGGTGAAAGTTTGAACAGTTGGCTGGATCAATCAGGCTAAAGGGCAGGAAGACAAAGTGGCTTCTAGAACACATGTAATATTGAAGATAAACAAAAAGAATTATATGCAGTGCACAGATCATTCAAGGGCACTCAGAAATTCCAAAGAAAAATATTAAAAGACATTGAGCTACATGATTTTGAGGTAATACAGTGTGTTTGGCCCCAGTCCTATTCACTGGGATTATTGCAAAGAATTGCCCAAACAGGGAAATGTTTAGAATTCCAACGTGAGAAGAGGAGCAAGCGACTTCTCCAAGGCACATCATGCTCAAGATCCCAAAAATTCTGGACAAAGAATAGTGGAATCCATTAGAAATGTGGAATCACTCATAAGGAAAAATGTATGCACATAATAGCACACTGCCATGCCAGTGCAGCCCGGTGTACACTGAGACTGCAACTGAGACTGGTTGTGTTTGCACATGCCTGCAATCATAGCACTTGGGAGGCTGGGAACAGGAGAATCACCACGAGTCTGATGTGTGTAGGGAGACCCTCTAGATGCTATACTAATTTAAAAATAAATACATACATTAAGAAAAAGAAAAAAAAATGGAAACTGATTGAAGATAATCTATGAAGGAAACTTCTTAGACACCAGGATAAATTTTTAAAATTGGTCTCTACTGGTGCAGAAAATAATAGCAAGCATCTGAAGGTGAAAACACATCAAATTTAAAAGGCTTACACATACACACACACACACACAAGAGAGTAAAAGAAAACCAACAGCAAGTTGAACAACAGTTAAAACCTATAGAATGTGAGAAAATTTTTCTTAGCTACTCTTCTAATACAGCATTGATATCAACAATATGCAAAGAACTCA
This sequence comes from Ctenomys sociabilis, assembly GCA_004027165.1. Lineage (NCBI taxonomy): Eukaryota > Metazoa > Chordata > Mammalia > Rodentia > Ctenomyidae > Ctenomys > Ctenomys sociabilis. The sequence continues at coordinate 59,527 of PVKA01009801.1, forward strand.
AAATTTTAACCCCTCAAAAGCAAATAACTCAAAATGAGCAAATGAACTGAATAGACAGTTCTCAGAATAAATAGAAATGGCCAATGACTATATTTAAAAATGTTTAGTATGTTTCACCTTGAGAGAAATACAAAGCAAAGTACTTAAAGATTCCATCTCACTCCTCTTAGAATGGTTGTCAGGAAAAATATATATTGCTGGCCAGGATGCAGGGGAAAAGATAACTCTTTTACCTGGTAAAGGGAATTTAAACTGATACAATAACATCAAAAATCAGTACTCAGAATCCACAAAAATCTAAAAGTTAAATTGTTTGGACTCAACTTTCCTGGATTATATAATTTATGACTCCCTAACTCTACCATCCAGAATAATGGGACTGTTTGTGGCTCTTATGGTTTAGGTGGAAAAAGCCATCAGTGTTAGTGATTCCAGTGTTTGTTGGAATGTGATCAGAGATAGAAATTCAGGTCAAATTTTGCAGAACATAAAGAAAAATATTAGTCAAATACTAAAGAGTGGCTCTTCCTACCTTGCCACCATCTTTCAGAACTCACTGAGGAATTAGAAATTTCTAAATGTAACCCAGCTTTAGGGACCATTTCCAATATACGCTTGTCAAAATTAGATGCCCGAAAAAAGTTTACTTAACACTTTAACAGTCATATACAGGCAGACCTCAATTTAGATCCTTCTCCATGACTTCGAGTTGCTAACAGAAGTCCTGGTCACGTAGCTATACCATAAACTTTACAATTAGGTTAAAGTTTGGTCAAATTTGTTCTATCCCAGAAGGCTCTGAAATGAGTCATCAGGGATCGGGGACATAGCTCAGTATAATAAGCACCTGCCTGGCAAGTGTAGGGTCCTGAGTTCAACCCCAGTACCACTAAATAAATAAAAAAATAAAATAAAATGAATCATCAACTTTCTTGGAATCTAAAATGTATCATTAATTAATTGTGAAATATCATGTCTATGGTAGAGAGTTTTATTTGGACTCACAGATATATAAAGGTTAAAATTAATGCTTTAAAAATAAAATATAAGAATCTCTCACATATTGGTGTACGACAGATAATACTGGTAGAGTTAAAAATGTCATACTACCGGAATTTGAAGATTCAGAATAAATAAGACTAAGTGATAAAATCATAGAACCTTTAACTGAATGGACATGAGAGGAAACAATATTTATTGATGATCAATATGGCGGGTGTCAGGTTGAGAGATTACCAAGCCAAGTCTTTCCAACATAAGGTGGGCAGGCACTTATGCCACCAAAAGTATTTAAAGATTAATGTGGTCTTCTCTTTTTTTTCACTAAATAATAAGAATTCAAGGGCCAGACAGATAGCTCAGGGTGCTAAAATGCCTTTTTAGGCAGAGCGCACTAGCCAGGGTTCGATCTCCAGGTGCTGCGCTGGCCTCGCCCCCGGGGTGCGTGGACACCGTGATTGAAACTGGGCGTGGTGGCACGTGCCTGTAATCCCAGCATTTAGGGGGATGAAAACAGAAGAACCAGTAGGAGTCCAATGTGTGTAGTGAGACCCTGCAGACCCTGCCCTAAAAATAGAAAAGCAAAAGACTTCAATTATTAAACATTATTTTATTTAATATTAATGATCTCTTTTATTTTTTTTAAAGAATACAAAATAGTGATAGAAAAAAGTAGCAGGATTAGAAATAATACAAATTTTCCCTCAACAAAGTAACAGGAATTCAACAATGTTTGCTACATTGCCTCATGTTAGCTGCAATTAGTTGTTCTTCCCCCCCAAAAAAAAAAAATTAATAAAAGCTGCCATATGACAAAAGAATTAAGTGAATCTGAGAAGTGAAATGCAATAAAAATATTAAGAATGAAGGCTGGCCAGATAGCTCAGCATACTAAAGTGTTTGCTTAGGCAGAGTGCAGGAACCTCAGTTCGATCTCCGGGACCATAAGTCATGCTGGCCCCACCCCCATGGCTCGCTGACACCTAGACTGAGACTGGGTGTGGTGGTGCACATCTGTAATCCAGTGCTTGGGAGGCTGAAAACAGGATCACGAGGATTCCAATCTATATAGTGAGACCATGTAGACACTGTACGCAATACAGTAAAAATTAATAATCCTAAGAATGAATTCTAAATGGTAGAATGAAAACACAATTTCATTTCGTTTTCTAGAAGAAAGAAAGGAAAGACGTCAATCTGAAGAGATACTTGCTGATCATTTTCCACAATGATGATATGCACAAGTTTGTAGATTAAAGCAGCCTAAGTCACAATAAAAATAAGCGTGTCTACAGCCAGACCCAACAGTAGATCACTGAGTCAGGAGCAAGGCTGAAATAGTAGAATATGTGTTAATTTAGCCCCTGCTGAGAAGAAGACCTTGGGCCAAGGGCTTGCACACAGCCAACACGTCTCCATGCATGTGGTAGTGAGGATAATTAAAGCACGGCGGACTTCATAGCATAAGTCAAAAACCTGGACAAGAAACATAGAACACGATCATGAGCCATGGAAATTCCAGGTAAATAATGTCACAGACCAAGCACCCTGCAAGATCATAAAATCTAGCAAGACAAAGCATCTGAGGCCCAACTTGCCAGAAGTGGAGGGAGGTACAACTTGAGGTCTGAGTCCCCATCCACCTACCCTAGTTCTTTGTAATCTAGTGAGTACTTGAAATTTTATTTCAAAGCAATGAGAAAGTTTCAGTGAGCTTAGAGTACTTACTGCATTACATACTTACATTACATTCATGTATTTGGGAACAATAATCTATACTGCTATAAAAAGCTAAAGGTGTTTCTGTGTGAGTGAGAATCAGGAGGACAGAGACTTCTTTGCCTTCATATAAATGTCTTCTGAATTATTCTAGGTATTGTAAAAGCCACAGTGAGGAATACAACCTTGAAAAATCTGATGTGGAAATATCTGGGTCAAGAATAAAAATAGAAGGGCCAGCCAGATAGCTCATCAGACTAATGTGCCTGCTTAGGCAGACGCAGAGACCGGGGTTGGATCCCGGTGCGCCTTGCTGGCCCTGCCCCAGGAGCTCACTGAGATTGTGATTGAGACTGGGCATGGTGGCGTGAGCGCGTAATCCCAGCACTTGGGAGGCTGAAACACAGGAAGATCACTATGAGCCTGATGTGTGTAGTGAAACCCTGTAGACCCTGTACTAAAATACAAAATAAATAAATAAATAAAAATGTTATACAACATCATGTCCCATATTATAATGGCTGGAACACAGCCACATTGCCACAACTTCCTGTAGTGGAGGCCAGGTAATGTGCTCATCTGTGTGCAGAAGAAACATGACAAAGCCATACAAAGCATTTCCAAACACTTTAAAACATTAATCAATAAATCCCACATTTCCCAAGGCAATCCAGAATATATGGATTTTTAAAATCACAAAACAATTTTTATTCTTATGGCCCATATGCAACCTAATTTTCTGTTTTATTCTATTTTACTTCTTTCATTATTTCCAATGACTCCTTAAATTTCAGGTTATAAGTTCATTAATTACTACATTGGCTTGAATAGTCATTTCAAGATTTTTACTTATAGTCTGAAATTCAATACAGTCGCTTGGGAATGTTTTGGAGAGAAACCCTCATCCAAAATAAAGATAATTAGTTACAACCCCATAAATGTCACTATAGTAGCCAGGTAAGCCAGGCTGTGCTATTACAGGTGTAGTTATTGATTCACAGTAGCAGAATTACTTGGGTGTTTGCAGGAGTCATGGATTTTATACTTAGATATCTGAGATCAAGATTTATTTTTTTTTATTAAGCTCTCAAGTACACATACAAGTTTGAGAAACAGCTTTGAAGAATCTCACATTCTTATAGTCAAAACTTCTTTTACTTTGTTCACAGCAGCCGTGGACAGCAGCCGTGAATAAGGATGCCTTCTGATCTTACTATCTCAAGTCAAAACCTTTGAAGTGGATGTGATGTCCCAAGACTGACAGATAGTCGTCCAGAAATAAAAGAAGTCTCAAAAGATTTTTCATTAGTCACTGGACTACAAGTGAGTATATAAAGGGTGCCATGGTAACTACTGCATACTAATCTCTACCCCCTCTATAGTATCAATAAAACTGAAACTCATCTTGTGTAAAACCTTCAATGAATTCCATTAGTTGTTTATATTTATTTTAGCATTTCCCCCCTTAGAGAAAAGCTGGTTTATATGACCATCACTGATGCTGAATGCTACAATCATAAGCCTTGATTAATTTGTGTTAGCGCATGTGTTTAAGTTCAATAACATATCTCAATTCGGAAACTCACTGTTTAAGTAACACATCAGTTGGTTTAAAAGAAAGTTCAGTGCTTAAAAACTCACATATAAAATGAATCACCATCTGGAGGAGGTCAGAATGAACAGACCTTTCTGGATTTAGTAAGGTTGATTGATGAAGAGAGCTTCACCCCTGAACTTACCACCTTTGGCAGTACTTTTGAGCTACAAAAGAAGCTTGCAGCATGGCAAATGTTAGTGGGTAAGAACATCCTCCTAGTACTTAAAAGAAGAGCAAAAATGCTATTTTCCAAACTCCCCTAATATGAAGGCCTCGTAGGTATTCTTGAATTTTAATCAGCTGTTTTCTACAAGGCAAATTAGAGATGGTTTATAGTGTCTAGTCTTTTGAAACAATAATTTTGTCTGTTGCCTATTAAACACAAGGCCCAGGGTTTTTCGCTCTTAGGTCCCTTGTAAGTTGTCTATAGGGCCAAGACCATCTTTGCTCATATTCTGAACAACAAACACAGCGCACAGATTAAAACAGTGGTGCTATTAGGTGGCAAGATGTCTTTCAATACTAATGCAAGCCACCCTAACTATAAATTTCAGATTGTGTCCACATGTGGTTGAGACAAGGGAAGCAGAAATGTTTATGTTTCTTAAATTTAAACTGCTATCATGCATGAAATAAACTATTATGGGTTGTGTCTCGCTGTCCCCCCCAGAGCCTCATGCAGTCACTGGGCCAGGCTTCTAGACTTCGTGATTAATTCATGATTTAATGCTGTGTGAGTGCTTCACCTGCCCTGGCATGGATAGCCTGAATGCAATGTTAGCGGGAGAGAGAGCCTTGCTAGCTGCTGCAGCCACTGCTCCGACCTGGCGGCTCTTTGCTGTTCTCTGGGTGGCATGAATGGCCTGTCCTCGTCCATGGGTCACCCTGCCTTGAAGCCAGCAGAGCATGGACTGAAACCTCTACTGTGAGCAAAATAAACCTTTCCTTGATTATTTTTGGGTGTTGGGTATTTTGTCCCAGCAACTAGAGCAAAGTAACCAAGGCATAAACCAATCAAGTGTCTTCTATAACCAGTTTTAAAGTATCAGAAACAAAACTATGGACTAATTAAAAGATTCTAACATTGAATCCACAATTTTCTTTTCTGTGCTGAAATAGTGTTTCTGGAAAATACAATTTGAATTTCACGTTGAACAACAGAAGTAGTTAAGTATTTCATACATTGTTTTGTCATGTTTATTTGAAGACATTTTCTACTAAAGTCAAAGTGAATCAAATAAATGATAAAACAGAAACAGTCTGCTTCTGCACCAGTGGGCAAAACTATTGAAGCCCTGTGCATATTCAAGGGTCCTCTGAAAAGGACTCCAGATGCACAGGAAATATTACTGAGAATCTGCAAAAAGAAAATGACATAGCAGGAATAATTCTGTCAGCTATACATCACACAGAGGATTAATATCTAGAATATATAAAGAACTGAAAAGTTAGACCCACTGAAGCAAAAGACCCAAACAAAAATTAGGTTGGTGAAATAGACATTTCACAGAAAAACTGTACAAATGTCCAATGCATGCATGTAGAAATACCCAAGAGTGATAACTATCAGAGAAATGTAAATTGAAACACTGAGATTCTGTCTTACCTCAGAAAGAATGACCATCCTCAAGAAATTAAATATTATCAAATGCTCATAAGGCCATGGGAGAAAAGGGATCCTTTACATTTTTGGTGGAAATGTACAGTAGTACAATCACTATAGATATTCCTCAAAATCCAACTAGTAATTCCATTTGACCTCATTATTCTTCTCCTAGGTATCATCCCGCATGAGTAAAGGCACCATACTACAGTAATACATACCAAGACGTATTTATAGCATCACAACTCACAGTAGCTAAACCTTGGAAGTGGACTAGATGTCCATCAACAGATAAATGGATAAAGAAAATATGATATTACACAACGGAGTATGATTCTGCCATGAAGAAAAACTGAAATTATATGCAGGAAAATTGATGTACATTAAGACCATATTGTTAGTAGCCAGGCGTGGTGGCGCATGCCTGTAATCCCAGCACTGGGGAGGCTGAGGCAGGAGGATTGTTGTGAGTTCGAGACCAGCCTGAACTACAAAGTGAGCTTAAGGCCAGCTTGAATTGCATAGTGAGACCCTGTCTCAAAAAGACAAAAAAAAAAAAAAAAAAAAAAAAAAAAAAAAAAAAAAAAAAAAAAAAAAAAAAAAAAAAAAAAAGACCATATTGTTAGGGCCAGCCAGATAGCTGAGCATATTAAAGTGGCTACAAGCAGGTGCAGCAACAGAGGTTCCATTCTTGGCCCTGTCATGCCAACCCCACCCCGGGGGGCTCACTGAGACTATAATTGAGACTGGGCATGGCAGTGTGTGCCTGTAATCACAGCCCTTGGTAGGCTGTAAACAGGAGAATCACGACGAGTCTGATCTAGTAGTGAAACCCTGAACACCTTACAGACCCTTCCCTAAAATAAAAAAGGACTATATTGTTAAGAGTAAAATAAGGGCCTGGGAGATAGCTCAGTGGAATCAGCACTTCCCTGACAAGCACAAGGGCCTGACTTCAATCCCGGGTACTAAAAAAAAAAAAAAAAAAAACAGTAAAATTTAAAATGTATAAGATGAGGATCACATGGTTTCGCTTACTCAAAAAACCGCAATCCCCCAAGAAAGAAACTCAAATCGTACATGAAGAGCAAAATCAACAATAAGTAACAAGATGGAGAGGGAGAGAGAGAAGAGAACAAAGGAAAGAAACATTATGCACTTCATATTACATATATATATATATATATATATATATATATATATATATACATACGTATGTATATATATATATATTTAGTGCTATGGTCATCCACTAGGTAAATAATTATTGAATCTTTGATATAATTCAGCTATAAAAAAACCTGTAAATATAATTTCATGTATGCACCTTGTACAGTACCAAAACGTTATGAAAACAGTTTGCAATGTATTAATTCATCGACTCTGTATGGTTAAGGTGTCTTGAAACTGTCTGATTGACATTTGTATTT